>LPNX010708046.1:689534-710776 GCA_001517045.1 Pseudotsuga menziesii
AAATTGAATATGTAGAAAAAAAGAAATACATATTTTTTCTGGCAATAGCATGGCTAAAATCTTCCCTTCATCAGCCTTAGTCCCCCTAGTTCGTAGAGCCAGCCCCAGAAGGAAGGTCTTGCAGTACTGCCTTACAGGGGTTGGCCCTTGCCTGATGCGGACAAGCGACTTCGTACCTTTAGTTCCATGGAAACAAGTCTTAATAGAAGGATCACACCTATTCAATAGGATCCGCTTAACTTAAAAGAAAATGAATCCCGTGCTGTGGTAAAATTCATAGGTCTACCCGCCGTTGCTGTTTCTATTTATAATATACCCCCTCCCTTGTTTCTTGTATGTCACCCGAGATTACTTACTCCAGCAAGTGTGATCAAAGCATCTACTACTGGCAATAATTGTTGTCTTCATTATTAATCAATCATATCTGTCCAGGCCCCAACAATCTCACTCAATAGTGAACCAATAAATCCCCTAATAAGCAATTAATGAAGCGAGTGGTCTAGGACTAACAGGTATAGTTATTCAGGTGGGTAAGTGGTTTGTAAACACTGAAGGAAAGGTAAGGTTGTGTCATGCCATGTCATCCTGTAGAAGTATATAGTTGTACCTACCTCCTCAACATTAATTCATTAAGTGGTATAGGGCTAACAGGTCTAGGTAGTAAAGTGGGTAACTATAAGAGGTGGGTAGCAGATCCAGGCGAGTAACCCAAATAGGCCATCTCGGTAAGTAACACAAAAAGGAGCAAGGGATTAACTAAGAAGGGCAAGGTCAGAATTGGAGTTCTATCTTAAGGTATTCTTCTTTTGGAGTTCTAGCTTAAGGGGGGGCCACTCACCAGTCATGAAAACCAAGATATCAAGACAAAGTAACGCCTTACTTTCCCCTATGGAAGCTTTCCAAGCTTGATTCAAATCAAAAGGGTCCTAAGATCTAGCTAAACCAAAAAGAAAAGCTAAATAAATTATTACCCGAGAACCTGGCCAAGGGGTAGGGGGGTGAACTTGGGAAATGACCATAGGCAACCAATAGGATGCAATAAGGTTTGGTGGTTTCAACAATTTCAGTTGATCACCCAGTATCCATTTACCCAGAACCAGCTATGTGTCAGCGCTAGTACCTTAATCTTTTATTAGTTCGAAAGCCATCATCTTTCCCAACGACTCTATGGGAACCGATTTTTCAGGCTAGTCAGTCGGAGCTTTGTAGACCAACCCAAGTGTTAGGAACTCGACCAACCAGCGTAATGCCAGCCTGAGTGTTAGGAGGAGATGTTGAGCCAGGGACTGGAATGGTCCCTGTAGTTGCGTGGTTTTAGGGGTTGCATTCCAACAGTTATGGAAGCAGAATAGGCTATAAATGCAGCATCAGGTAGGTAGGGATTATCCCCCCTACCGTTACAGAGCTTATTAAATTAAATAGGCACCCATATAATAGCCCTATAAATAATAGGCAAAGGGAAAGGCTGGTAGAAAGGATATGGGTGTTCCTGGCCGTTGAGGCAGCAATACGCAAATAGGTTCCCCGAAGGGATGGAGTTGCTCGACCAAAGGGAGAGGGGTCACCACTATGTACGGACGTGGGTAATGAGATTAGTTCGATGGGCGATCAATAGCGTTGTGGAAGAACTGAGCCCAGCCTTTTCTCCAAGTTCTGAGTTGATGCAGATGAGAATGGATCCATTGGTGCAGAAAATCAGGATGTGGTTCATGGGTGGGGGGAGTTGTTATTAGCTCCGAATCACTAGTTCCTAGTTCCTGGAGCACTAGCTCTTGGGTAGGGAGCTTGTCTTTGTTATGGGAGGTAGGGTTCAGGCCTATAATATAATAAGCTTTGCCTGGAGTTTGTTGGTGATGACCATCACTTCCTCTTCAATGTTTCCTCTTCTCGTGATCGCAAAAGGCCTCATTAACTTAGCGATTTGTAATTTAGCCTCTTCAAACATAACAATTGGCATTAGAGGCGTTTGCACAAGTGTTTCTTGGACAGCTGTACGACTAGTATGATTAGTTTCACGTGGTATTTTTCCTTGCAAGGCAAATCGTTGTGTCTAGCTAGCGGAGACATTCTTTAGTATAGCGATTTGATAACAAGTGTGGGTTGGGGAGTTGGTGGCTTACAGAGGAACTTCCTCCAGCAAAGCGTTCAACCTTCCCCTAGGATAAATTGTTGTACGTTAAAGTAGGCTCCTCCTAGGCACAACAATGATTTTGAATATGGTCCCTCAAGCCAACGATTTGTCATGCATGTGGGCTTGGGATTTGGTGATTTGAGCAGTAATTGCCTTCCCTAGCAAAGCCTATTGTCCTTCCAAACTAAATCGTTGAGCTTCCAATGCGCCATCATGCACAACAATTTGCTTCTACTAAGCTCACATAACTATTTCACTCTAGATGGCGACTCTAGATTGGATGTTCATTGATGTTTTTACTTGTCTTTGCTTCCAAAAGGAATCATTGTGTGTGTTGGTGTCTATCTTCTATCAAAGACAACAATTTACCTTCCCAAAGCTAAATCACTATGTATCCTTGCTCAACTGCCTTTCAAAGACAACGATTCCCTCTGTCGTTACTTGGATAGCAAAATAGTGACAAGTGGATCCCTGGGAGAGGCTGGCAATGCAGGAAAAACATTGATCTCCCTTCCCGTATTAAGCTCGGGAAAGTCCCTCTCCTTTTAGTCGAGACTTACTTCCTAAGGACCTCCGGGTCCTTCCCTTCCTTTGTTAGGAAAGTCCGTCCGGGTCCTTCCTATATTAACCTCAGGAAAGTCCCTCTCCTTTTAGTCGAGACGTCCTTTCGTCGGACCTCTAAAGGCATGCTCAAACAAACAGAGCCATGGGACAATATGAAACTAGACCTGCCCAGCCAGTGGATTAGGTTTACCCCAAATGAATGCCGATAGCTTCTTATCTTGGAGGATACTTTATGCCTCCTACAATGGAAAGCGTTGGCGAGACATGACCTCCCCATTAGGATTTGAGAAATGACTATGCAGGCTTCGGATAACCAATGAAGCTATGCCAGACAACGGACTTCGAGCTAGCTCAAAACAATGGGCCATGGAGCCTTCCAGGGCCATCAAGCTATCTCTAACCATTTTGGCAAGGTTCACAGATGAGGTGGGCAGGACATTGGAAGGAAATCACTGGCCATTGAGCTGTCTAACACAAATGGACACTTTAAGCTAGCTTTAACAATGGAGGCATTAGAGCTATCCCGGGACATCCAGCTATCTAACACAATTGGGGCCAGTGAGGTGAGATGAGATGAAACAGTCGGGGCCTTCGAGCTACCCAAAACAATTGGGGCTATGCAACATGCCATCCGGGGCAATGTGAGGTCCATTGTACATCCCGGAACTTCGTGCTACCTCAACCCACTGCTGGGGATATGTGGCAATGTAGGGCCAGTGAGCCATAACAATTCCAATAGTAAGGTTAAGGTCTTCAAAGGGAGAAATTATGTACATCAAGGTAGCCTATAGTTAAGTGAAAAGCTACCCCACTAGAGTAGAGTGTGGGAACGTTATCTCTTTAGAGAAATGCCATAATTAATCGAGTCGGCTAAAGCACAATTTGAGTTCTTGACCCCAGATAATAAAATACCCCAAGCACACATCTTTTCTCTATATAGACTGTCTAAGGTAATAGCTCTAGCTTACTAGTCTTAATTCCTTGAACACGAGAGTGAAATCCTTACTTAGGGTTATCTACATCCATCAATCTCATCCAATAAAATAACTACTCATCGGTGCACCACCCCATACTGGGACTACTTATCCCTCTGGCCTCTCCGATTTAGTAAGTTCCATAGAGTTCATTGGTAAGGGTGGGCAACAAGCTGTCTTTGCTGGTAGTAGTGCTGTTGGGATTCCTGCTGCCCTGTTTCTGAAAACAAGTGTTGCTTATGGGAAAGGTTTGTAGTAACCATTTCCGTTAGGTTTAGATCAAGTGCCATCATAGGTTGTCTCCTTCTCTACTCTTTCCAACATCCTCCTTTCCAACGCCATTGCCATTTATTATTCCCCATTGGATCATGATATTATCCTCTCCCATTTGTATTACCTTTATCCTTTTCTTAATTAGCGGAAGTAGCTTAGGGGAATATAGCTAGTGGGTAATGTAGCTAGTAGTGGAACAGAGCTGTATAGCCAGTAGTGGAATAGAGCCATTGTCAGAGTCGATCATAATGGACTACGAGATTTCGCACATTTGAACTAATAAAGGGGACTTGGGTGGGGTACAACCTAATAGTCTATGCCTACTTGGGTGAACCTCATATATTCTTGCTGGTGTCCCTCCCCTCCCTAAAAATAGCTATCTAGTCCCTTCTCCTCGAGGCATTTGGTCAATATTTTTGTTGGTGCCTTGGTGGACTTGGTTGGCTAAAGATGAGAGGCTGGTCAGGGTGGAAAGACATGGTGATGATACCAGCAAGCAAGCAGCGAGGGCCCTGCGGAACAAAAAAGGAAAATGATGCCAATCCCAGCTATCATAGAGAAACATAATGAAATGGAAATCTTCCATAAAAATAGATCACTTTGAGTACCCTCGATGAGGGACCATCTTTGGATTATCCTAATAGATCTTTCCTTAAAAAGGCCACCCACCCAATTTGAAATTACTAGCTGCTTTACTATATCTGTCCCCTATTCGTTTTAGGGTCCCGGTTGGGCCACCCACCCAATAAGACACCTGCAGAAGTATAAGGGGAAAATAGATAGCTTTGGGAACCTTGCTCTCTATACTTGACTTATCAATTTCTTTCTGTCTGTATTCTTCCCATCCTATTTGTAAAAAATCCCTGCCTGCTTGAATAAAAACGTAGAAAATTCTCTATTTAGACTCCTTCCTCCAACCCTCGTTTCCAATCCAACTAGCAAAGTGTACAGAACTAGTAGAAAGAGGAACCAGAATCGGGATACCAATGAAAGAGGAAATCGGGAAAGACTCCTCCCTCAACGCACCTCGATGATCCCCCACTCCGAATTGGAAACCTGAGAACATGATACCGGGATAACTGAACCAATCGAGCACCCCCTCCCCTATATCCAAACCTTACTTATTATCTCTCTCACTTTAGAACCTCACGGACCCTTTCACTAGCCCGCTTTATCCATTAAGCCTCCTATTCATTCCGCACACCTGCCCAAAAGATGATTTTTCTCTTATTGATTTGGCTTACAAGTTGGCTGGCCAGTAAGAAGCGGCCAAAGGAAACTACTTAGGCTTCTGGGGGACGACCAAGTAAGCAACTTATTCTCAAAAGTAAATTGATGAAACACATAATTTTGGATTAGGTGGTACAATAGAAGGATAACTGCCATTCGGATAGTCGTTCCCACCGCGGCACAGGATACCAGCAAGGGGGAAACCAACAGAGCCCCAACTGAGACTCACATAACTAGTGTTCACAATTTTGGTTGGTCATTAAAGTATTGCTAATGGTTGTTTATATAGCCTAGTTGTTTCTATCCCCGCTTAGTTATATTGTAAATTCCCTAGTGACATATTGATTGAGGTAGGTGCTGCTAAAGGCAGGTGCAATAAGGGAGGTTTTATATTATAGGGGCAAGGGTCGATGAAACATTATGTCTCTCAATGATGTTTCTCAGTTAGGAAGGGATATGAATACCACTAACAAGAATTACCCCACATTATGTGGCATTAGGTGAGGTGGGCGCATTAGGTTGAGCGATACTGCGTGGCCTGTGCATCAATAACGCTTGTCCCCATTAGGGGCAGGGTAGGGAGGGTGCTGTCGAAAGAGCCCCGGTGAATGAATAAAGATACATGCTAAAGGAGACCTCTCAAAAGAGCCGATTACAGAGCCCTCTCCCTTTGGTCAAGCAACTCCGTCCCTGTTAAAGAGTTTTCATGAGCCTGGTGAGTTAGAATATCCCTAGTTATCGACAAAGGCCTGTTGAAAGAGAAGCCCCGGTTAAAAAGAGCCCTGTCGAATGAGCCCTTTGTAGAATGATACAACCACTAGGTATAGGTTATAGATCTGCTAGGTTAGAGATACGGTTAATGAAATGACCCGCTAGGGAAAGATACCCGCCTTATCACTTCGCGCCATACTTATTGCTTTCACGCCATCCTCCCCATTCAATCGCCTTTCTACTTAAAGAGAAAGATGAGCCCGGGTGATAGAGCTTGGTTACACAAATATGATCACTCAATACCGTGATCTCCATGGTAGGAAGGAGGGGCCAACCCCACGATATTATAAGTGGCGAATGCCCATGTGGTGGGTTAGTAATGCTGAGCCTAAGCTACAGCCCTGGGATATCAATGTTGGGCCAGAAATCAAGAAATGGCTTGAATCACCTGTATTTTATGCCTATGAACCATGAATGAGAGATTCACCATTGATTAGTTGGTCCATCTCCCCTGGGAGGCTCAAGGTCGGGTTGAAAGCTTATCAGCCGAACTCTAGCTAGGAATTATCAGTGCACCAACTAGCACTAGGTCGGGATGCTTCCCAACCCAACTCTTAGGAGGTTTACTAGCGCAATAGCAGTAGGAGGAAAGTGTCCCAGTGATTATACTAGAACAACTAGCTTGGCCAGAAGGGGACTCGACTCCTTGCCCGATGCGGACAAGCACTGTAGGACCTTCTTTAGGGCACATTAATTTATATAAGCTTCGCATCCTTCCCCAACTATTTAGGTGAAGCGGCTACGCTCCGCTCCATTTATATAATAGCTCAAGGTTTATGTATCTAATGATGTTGTACATGTATCTTTGTAGCGGTCACAAAGATGTACAACAACTTTTAAGAGCCAGCACCTAAAATTGCATGAGACAGTAGGTCTTTTTGTCTCGCAGTGGCTTTATTCCTTCCCCTCCTTTGTCAGGAAAGAGCGTAGCACCTTATATAATATTATATTCTATAATCAAGCATGCCTCTTTTCTTGAGCAGCTGTAGGTGTTTGGATCCTTGCATTAGTAGAATACTCGTATGAGCTCTATCTAAAGCCGGCCCCTATACTTTCCCCTATACTTGCAAGATTATTCCGTATTGGGGCCGCAATACTTGCGTGAAAAGGTATGCTATATATATATGATGAGATTCAATTCTCTCTATATATGATATTTCAATTCTGATACATCGATGATGAGAGTGAGCATCCCTGTCCCTTTGGTCGAGCAACTCCGTCCCTTAATATACAATATTTCTGATATAAAAATATCCCTTGCTGTAATGAAGTATATTGAAGATAGCTAAGCAGACGAGATAAATGGGAAAGACAGCTTGGAAGGGGAAGATCAATAGGGAGCAAGATAGATAGAGAATAAAGCTAGGAAGGTTTGAAGCTATATAGATTGGTGGAAGCTAGATAGGCGAGATGGGGAAGATAGACAACCAGATAGATACTTATTGAGGAGCGGGGTAGGGTATTATAAGAGCAACCGACCTGCTAATTTGGCATTTTCACGGCTTGAACACCATACCCACGCAGAAATGCAAAGATGACTAACAGGACCACAGACCCATAAGTAAAACTACCCAGTCATCTTTAACTCATGAACAACAAGAGTACGAATGCATTCCATTACTCAATTTGCATGTTCATAGACAACTCATAAGCAATGTACATATATACATACTCAATCCAACCTTCACAATCCTTGAACTGAGACACTTAATACTACAATGGGCTTCTTAACAGTCAGACCCGAGACATACATTGAAGATTTTATTGAGTACACAGTTTCTACCAACTAGATACGCAACTGCAATGTTCCACCTAGCCATAGGCCCTCTTTTAAGCATATACTCTTTATTCTAAGAGGCCACCCCCAATATATTTGAAAACCCTGTCCCCAACCATAGTACCGATTCCAGTCCAACTGAATGTTACCACTATGGGGTTTGGAAGTGAAAGGCATTACGTACGAAGAAGGTGATCATTGAAAGCGATAGATTCATACATGAATATTGAAGTCCAACCTAGATAAGGTAAGGGGAAGTAAAGGGCCCCGTAGAGCAGCACAGATGGGTAGCAGTTTCCGGCCCCAGACCCAGCACTAGAACCAATTGCAAGCAGAAGCATTTGCCAGTAGCATATTAATTCCCAGAGCCAATACCAATTTTATAACTAGTGTCATCACCTTTCCCAACTTGTCTTGTGTTCCAAGCCTATTCATTTTTCTAGGTATTACCGGTTTACAAGTTTCATGTAACCTATAGCATTGTGGGAACATAAGGGACTAGGAACTAGTTGCTCAGCTTTGCTGGACCATAGCAATGGTAGGTTTCTTTGTGCTTCTTCTTTCTTGGTTCTTGGCCTATAGTATCATGATTTGTTTTGTCCCCATTTCTCCACTACTAAGAGTATAAAGCTAACCACTTGGTACCTTGATTCACAAAGGGTTTTCCCAGGCTTGTGCACCAGGCTGCAGACTGAATAAGGAGCTCCCTGGGTGAAATCACCCAGCACTAAACAAGCTATGAGATACTCCTTCCAGTCAACATAGCCAGAAGCTTCCTGATTCGAGGTTGTTGCTCTCACCCGGTTGAAAATGGATTCGTTCCAATACGATCTGAGTAATCAAAGTGGTTGGTTGCCTTGGTTCATTATGGCCTAGATTGGGTGCTTTCATTCCCTTCTTACCAAACTGGGTAGTTGAACTCGGTGGACTACACAAGCCAATAAACATGTATACTTTGCCAATAAACATGTATACTTTGGAGCACACAAAAAGAAAAAAAACACAGTTGCAGTACCCATACCACTGCACGAACCGAAGAAGAAATATTTTACTACATAAGATACGCCCAGGTGAAAGGAGGACCGACGGAGACACAGCGAGCGACAGCTACCCCATCAAGACTTGGGGTTACATGCATGCATGAAGAGTATTCAGTTCGTAGTTAGTTATAGGAGCCTAGAGTAGAGGAGCATGGAGGCTTTGTAGTTAGAACAGAGGCCAGAGAGCTAGCTAGAGCATAGGAAGAGGTGAGGACAACAAAGGCAAGGGTAATAAATCCAGTAGTAGAGGCAATTGACCAAGTTCAAGTTTGAGTTCACCCATTTAATATCCCAATATAATTTAGTTTTTGGCCCAGCATTAGTATATTAAGCTGTATCCCGCAGCAAAGGCACCATCTATAGCAGTTTCCCCAGTTCCATACGTAGCATACCCTCCATCCAACATCAGTAGCTTCCCAGCAGTAGGGTCAGTAGCATAACCAGTGGTTTACCCATAAACAGCCTCCCCGTTGTTGATTAAAACTCAAAAAGTAGTAGAATCAGCAACAGAAGGAAGAGTCGCAGATTGAGCAGTAGATTCATAAGTAATTATGCAGTAGATTGAGCAAGGAAAATATGTGCACTTGTATCATTATACAATGCAGTTTTTATCCAGAAGTAGATCCAGCAGAAGTAACAGGCGGTGGAGGGAGCAGATCCAAAGCCAGAGACTGTTGTTTACCTTGAACCAGCACCAGCATCAGTGGTTTCAGTAGTATATTATGTAGTAGCTTATCCAACACCATCTTATTCTATATATTCTGTAGATTATGTAGAGTAAGTTGATTCATCTAATGACCTTGAACCCTTTGCTTAGAATGAAGCCTATGACCCAGTTTATCCAGATGCAGAGGGAAAGTAAGCACTTGTATCATTATATGAGGCAGTTGATGATCCAGATCTAGACCCATAAGCATAGATAGTATACCTTGTAGATTATGTGGTTGGTTAAGCAGATCCATACCCTTTCAAATTTATTGAAAAAGCAACGCAGTCTTGAACTATTATTAAGTAGTCGCGACATATAAGTTTAGTATAGGAATATAAGTTGATCGGTACAATCAATATATTAGGAAGGGTAGAGGAGCAGTTCCAATTGTTGAACCAGTAAAATAAGCACCAGTAGCCACAGACGTTGATGTATATGAAGGATATGTATATCCAGTAGCTTAAGAACCGGTTGCTTAGCTTGACCTATTTTACTTAGTTTATTCTACATACAGTATTAGGAGTAGCTTTTTATTCTGTTGATTAAGCAGTAGAATAATAATTCGATGTTTTCGTTGAAGCAGTAGATCCTACAGGGTTGGGTGGGAATTAATAGCTAGCAACATAAGTAGCATAAGTAGAGCTAGTCATGTCCCAGTATAATAATTACAATACCTAGTGAGGGAAAGCAGTTATCATAAAATAGAAAAGAAATTACCCTTTGCCTTATTAGCCTTTTTACCTTATACCAATGTATTGAATAAGAGTAATATAAAGCTATTGGTACACCTATTTTTAGCTTTCCCAAGATCAAATATCTGGCCCAATTCGTCATGAATGCGTTGTGCTCCATCATTATGGGGTGTTTATTATAAGGGCTTGGGTTTACGAGGGAGATAATAAGCTTTCTATCCCTCCCTTCGTTTGTGATGTCCCTTTTTCCCAACTTATCTATGCGAAGAAGAATTATATATATGATCAATTTTGGGACTATGATATCTTTTGGTGCGCAGTTACATGCTTTTGACATTGAGGAGCTCTAAGTGAGCCATACAAGAGTGAAGCTACAAGTGTTCCAACAGATTAGCACGAGTGAATAATATAGTTCCTTTTTATAGTGAATACAATCTATAGGGTTGGAAGTCCAATCCATTGCCTAATGCTGATCCTAGTGCTATATTGAAATTGAGTTTTCCTTTGCTCTCCAGCACCATCATTCTCAGACATTATAAGAAAGAAGGGTATGCTATTATTATCGCATGATTTGACCAGCCTAGGGTAGAGGGTTCTGGCCTATCTCTGTAGCACGTTTAAAGTTTGCACCTGGAGCAGCAGAAGAGCATATCTAATTATAGCGGTGTCTTCCCTAGAATAAGCCTGAGAATTCCAATACTATTATAGGGATCCCTACCTTTCACTATCTTTGACTGGTTTAGATAGAGATTATCATTTGTTAGAAAGTGATCCATTTCACTTTTATTGGGGGTGCTTAACCAGTCAAACTCCTGTTGCTTATGCTCTGGCTACCTCTGCAACTTATAGATTAATAGGATCTTAATGAGGTAATAAACCCCGAACAGGTTATCTTGGTTCAAGGTAAGCCAATGAAGATTCATCTTCAAATAGCTACCAAACAAAATGAATGATGCTTAGCAAGGTAGTGGTAGGTAAGCTGCTACTAAGGTCTCTGGAACTGCACAAACAGGAAGGAATGATGCTTGCATAGGTGGGGGAGCTACCTATACTTCTACCCGCGGTGTTACCTTTGCTGCTTACTTCTATACTATTATCTCTGATGCCTTCATTCCCGCTCTAGGACCTAGAGTCAAGGAACAAATTCGATTAACATTTGGAATGAATATTGAGGAGCCTAAGAGCTAAGTGTAACGTTTGGAAGCAGGCAGAAGAGGCGGTTCCGGTTGGTGTTAATCCGTTTGCTTCACTCTGCCTCATGAATTGAAGAACAAAAGCAGGCTGGTAGAAGCGATCGGTTCTAATCCGTTCGCTTCGCTCTTCTCATGACTTGAAGGGGAGACATTCAGGCAGGAGTCAAGCTCCTCGCAAGCAAGGAGTAGGAAAATAAGAAAATGAACCGGTTGGATTTGATTACTTACATAATTATTGCTTGCCTTACCTCTTTTGACCTACTGATCTTAAATAAACCTCCTTGAACTTGGCACCTCACAAACACTACGAACTTGGTGGCTTAACGCTGGCTGAAATCACAAGAGCACCAAAGATTAGGAGGAGGATCAAATCTTTTGCCGCTTGACTTCATCGACTAGAGACCTTACCTTCATCAACCTGATTGAGACCTTGATTTAGGAGCGGAGCCGCTCGACCATAAGGGAGAGGGATTTCCCAAGTTTCAATTGAAAAAAGGTAGGTAGGGCATGGGAAATACATGCTTATTTTTAGGGCCAGTTGTTGATGGACCAAGGCAAGACCTTAAAGGGGCAGTCCATAGTATACCTTTAGTTATGAAACTATCATAGCAGCTTATTAACTACAGCTGAATGGAGCTTGTCAATAATAGGGAGAAGCTATCGTCTATATGGTCGGCCAGCCCAAAGGTTCAAATGGATTCTATAGTTCCAGTCAATCACATGGATCACAGGGATAACCCCATCCCTGTTGGTTGGATGGTTAACTTGTCTGTTTTAACAAGATAAAAATCCATCCCACACGATGTCGCATCGAGACGTCCTTTATCAATTCTATTTAGGTCATTTCTAAGAGAACCATATCACTCTGGGTCACCTTCAACACAGACCCGAGACCATCTAGTGTCCTGCCTCACCCCCAACAAAATGAGCTATGGGTATTGGGTCCATAAGGCAATGTGTATGGATGAATAAGGTGCATAGCTCTTTCCTGACAAAGGAGGGGAAGGATTAAGAAGGCTTAATGTGTGGAAGAACTGAAAGCATAAGGGGGGATTGGTCTTAGACCCAACGGTAAGAATCGTAAGGCGCAAGAGATACCATCTTTTCGAGTGTGAACATCACTCTAATAAACGGTTGCAACATATTATATTTACTTAGATATGAGTAGCATAAATGAGAATGCATGAGAGATTTCTTCAATATACAATATATAAGGCACAGTTTATAGCACCTATTCATGGGAGGGATACCATCAGCATGCTGAATGCGCAGGACTCGAGCCGAATTATTGGCTTTCACATTTTACTGGATGCTCTGGCCTTCCTTCTTACTCCCCACCTCACCTAAGCCTTATTTTACGGGCCTATGACTCTACCTCCGTATATTCATAATCGTTCAAGACTGCTTCTGCTGGTGGTTAATCAACTGCCTGTGCCCGTGCGTTATTAATCAATTAATTTGAGCTATGTTGCTCCTGCCAAGAATGAGTATGAAAGGTGGGATAGCATAAATATAAGGACCCATATCCAGTGGTTAGAGATTGGGATCGAGAGCAAGCATCTAACGCAGCCCCACCAGGAACAGAGGCCGCGGGGCGGGGTTGCTACTTGGACTTCTGAGTTTTGATCTCTATCAATAAGGTGCTACGCTCTTTCCTGACAAAGGAGGGGAAGGATTAATGGATTTGGAACCAAGCTCAGTCTATTAGCCAAGCCAATTGGGTCATCACAGTGTATTAGGGCTATCAAAGTGGACCAAATGGATTCTAGTACAGTTTCAAAGTAGAGAGTATCCTGTCCTATATCTATGAAAGTAATGGAGAACCAACATATAGTAGCAGCATCGACTCTTGGGATAAAGTACCAGCATCAACTATGTATCCTCTTGGCATTGAGTGTATTATAATGAAAATGAGTAATGGAGTACCGGCATCAAGTGAATCACAACAAGCAGTCATAATCGACTAAATCACTACCTATCTGGATCGGCAGCATCGCCTGCCTCTTGGCATTGACACAACTACGTACATGTAGCAATGGCTCGATTAGCATTTAGTTTCTTCCCATCCATTTCTCTAAGGGTTGGGAGGACATCACTAACATACCCCTACCCGAAGTTGACTGATCCAAACTCCCAATCTCTGGTACGGCGGGGCCACCAAATAATTCCACGACCTTAAAAATCCTCAAGTAAATAAGTCAAAGGTATAAGGTAAGCATAAAGATCAAATCTATAAAGCGGCGGGTATAGAGAGGTAAATTGAAGTTGAAGCAAGCCATAAGCCCGTTTCTTCAACCATTCATTGTTTCTTTTCCTAGCCTGTGTCATGTATTGTGCCAGCTGGGTTTGTTTATTGTTCCAACCCGTTTCTTCTTTCAACAATCCAGCCAGTAACGAACGAAGCAAGTAACTGTACTAATTCACCCATTGTATTTTATATATGTAATAATCCCACAAATATCTAGGCAACTTATATGCTTTTCCTTCCCCTCCCTCCTTTAATGATAATATTTGGATTGAAAGCGAACCTAACTCTTCATTATTCGAGCTAGCAAGCAGCATAAGTGAAATAAGAAAATCAGTATGGGTGAGCTCACTCAAACGACTTGGCTTTCTTGTACCCCCCTCCCTTTGGCATTTCCTCCTCTACGGCCAGCAAGCATAAGTAGAATCTAATAAATATAGGTGACCCACCCACCTTACACACACTCGGGTTCTGGCTGCGAACTTCCTATGGCGAACTTACTTCTTTTAGATGGAGAAGCCGTCAAGGGGTAGGAAGGTGTTTGGTCATAGGTATGAGGGTAGAGTTTCCCAAGGCTATTCCTGCCAAGTCTGTTTGAGGTTTTCAAGGTGGAGTTTCAGGTCCCACCAAGTAATAAGGTCACAAGAAATAGGTATGATGATTTTCAGGATGGTTCCAAGGGTGAGATCATAGGCATAGGTTTCGAAGTCTATTCCGAGTTTTTTTGGATCAACCGGAACCACTCCGTGCCTTTACTTGCTTGCTCATAGACTTGAACCTTGAGCATTGCACGAGCATTCAACAGAGAAAGAGCAAGAGAATTCATTGTTGGACCCGCGTTCAACAGAAGCATTCACAGGCATACCTGGAATCACACTTGCTGACAGATCTTGGTACCACTATGAATATTCCGGCCCATTATTACCTATTTCGGTCGAGCCTTGCTTATACGATTCAGTTATTTGAACCAACTACATTCGAGGAATAGACAGAATACCTACCACCTTTCGCTCTGCGCCTACTATCAACCTTCTTTTTTACCATCTTAAGAACCATACTGCTCGGATCAACTTATTGAATGAATCGCTTATTAGTGGGGACTGCTATATACCTTCTATTATCAGGGTTAGAAGGTAAACAACCCTCCCCCTCTCTCTCTCGGCTAGTGATGCGGGTTGTCATTCATCCGTGGGAGCACCTACTTCATAAAATGTTGCTTGTTGCCGGTGGATAATGCCTATCCCGCTCGTAAGATGTGGCAGTTGTTGGGAACGCTTTTTTTAGAAGATGTTCTAAAGAAAAGAAAGAAAGTCATTTAATCAATGCCAATCTCGACCTCTCCAGTGAATACACCGAGGCCACCCGTAAGACTGTCCAATGGGGCCTTGCTCTCAAAAGATATTTAGTTTGTGTACCTATCTCATTCAGAAGACTGTGCATCTGTCTTATCTGTGTGAATGACGCTAACTACCTGAGCAGCATGAATGCAACTCCCTTGCAGATCTGAATGTCTTTTTGTGCATGGCACATGATCTTGGACAAGTGATTGTAAGTAAGCATCATCCATCAAATTGAGGTCCCTGTGTTCCCATATTGGAAAGTATCAGTGGATATAGGCCCTCTCCCTTTGGTCGAGCAACTCCGTCCCTTGTGTTCCGTATCGGTAAGATAGTTCAAGGGTCGAGGGTAGAGAGAAAAGCGTGTAGGTAGAGTTCGAGGGGTCAAGGTTCTAGATGGAGGGTCGCTGTCTAGTAAGAGTTTTAGGTAGAGGGTTTTATTTGTCCATCCATGAATAGAACAGAAAGCTGGCATCGACTACCAGAAGACTAGTGGCTATTGGCAATGATTGTCTCTCCATAACAGCTATGAGATAGATCGAGGGGTCAAGGGTCTATGTCTAGGGGGTCCATTTTAGATTTCCACTACTATATCAGGAGTTCTATTTTACCTTGTATTGGGAGTGATATAAGATCAAGTAGAAAGTAAAGCTAAGCATCAAATCAAAACTTGGATCGCCACCTGGATGACAACACCTCCCTGGTATCTACTAGCGGCCCTAAGCAATGCCCTTTTGGTAACGTCCCCCTTGAACTACCTCTGAATATCTTGTAATTTTGGATGTATCTTGTTCTCTGGTGAGGAGCTCAAGGCCAAGGCCCCACCAATAGAACCTTGTATGATAGGAGATGTGATTATTTTTCAAAGCTATAGACCTGGGAGATACAAGACCAGGACACGACTTAAAACGAGCGACTGAATCCACTAGGGGAGGTAAAACAGTAAGAAGAGTGAACATCTTCTTGAACGACACAAGATTTAATGGCCGACCTAGATCGAAATAAGCCTAAGTGGACAAACTTACATCCTCGGTCTTCAGAGATAGTATCTGCACGCACCGCGGTACATGGTTTCGCCAAAACCTATCGCGGCTGAGACATCGCAACTATGAACAAAACCCTAATAGAATCAAGTCACGATCGAATGAGTTGCACCCGATTTAGCATCGATACAAAGAATTAAGGGGTTAAGATCAAAAGGGCTTTTCGGGGAGAAAAGCATCCTAATAGAGCTAATAGTCAAAATGAATCTTTCCTTTAAAACAACAAGAGTCTAAGTATACCAGCACTTGTATCCACCTCACCTTAACCAAGGAGAGTGGAAGGAAAATGTGTGTATGTTTATATAAAGGTCCTATATATATATATTAGGAAACTACTTGTAGTAAATAAAATTGCAAGTAGAATCTAAATAACATTATATATATATATATATATATATTATAGCGGACATTTAACCCATACGCATGTATATTATTATATACAATATAAGCCCACCTGCATGTTTATAATATGTAAAGAATATTACAAATAATGGTGGATAATTATCTTATACAATATGAGACCCCTAACGTAAAAAGGATTGTTTGTGTGAATACACAAAAGAACTTTACCTATGATAAAGGAGAACTTTATTATTTTAATGTCTTAGTGGACCATCTTTAGTGAAACGAGCTGCTAGTATATAATATATATATATATATATATATCATCTCATATTTGAAATAGTAGGGAACGTGAAGGATTTTGATGTTATTACAATGGAGGAGCATCATAACAGGAGTTTTTTATGGGGAAAGAAAATATGTATAAGTTTAGCGTAACTCTCCTGGTCGCCATATTCTAATTTATCGGACTCGGCAACTTAGGGTATAACGTTGGAAAACCCTAGATACTGGAAATGCATCTCTAAATCTATCCAGGCATTCTAGGACGCAAGTGGAACAATTTAGTGACAGACTCACTTTCTTCTAACTCCGCCTTGTGGCACTTTTGGGCTATATGCATTCTTTTCGTATGAACCCTCAGTCAATGTAATTTTTTGACTTCTACGCATCTCAACATTAAGTTTGTTAAAAACACCATTAATTACCTGCAAAAAATTAAAAGGGGAAGTTCGGCCTGGATGGAGGAATGAAATAATTACTGACCGTAATTAGTCATGCCACTGACTTAGCCCATAAAACAGTCACCTGATTTTAGGGAATTTATAGCGTGACAGCCTCCCCATCAGCAACGGTAATGACAACCCTATGTTAAGAATCTCGTCGGAGGATAAGAGGGGGGCTACGGGGGGTTGCCGGAGAAAATATGTTTACAGGTATGGGGACGGATTGGGAAAAGGGGGCGCTGGCTGCAAATGATGGACTCGGCTGGAGCTGCACCGTGACATTGGGCGTCTACCTTCTGCGCGTTGGAACGGTAGTTTGCGCATCCCTGTTTGTATGAAATTGTGCATTNGGTAACGACAAGCCTATGTTAAGAATCTCGTCGGAGGATAAGAGGGGGGCTA
Organism: Pseudotsuga menziesii; assembly: GCA_001517045.1. Lineage (NCBI taxonomy): Eukaryota > Viridiplantae > Streptophyta > Pinopsida > Pinales > Pinaceae > Pseudotsuga > Pseudotsuga menziesii. The sequence goes on from LPNX010708046.1 coordinate 706,983, forward strand.
CAGGGGGTTGCCGGAGAAAATATGTTTACAGGTATGGGGACGGATTGGGAAAAGGGGGCGCTGGATGCAAATGATGGACTCGGCTGGAGCTGCACCGTGACATTGGGCGTCTACCTTCTGCGCGTTGGAACGGTAGTTTGCGCATCCCTGTTTGTATGAAATTGTGCATTGTAAGTATATCTATGCGGGCAGCCTGTAGCTTTCACTAAATATTGATATGCTCCACGATAAATACCCTTGGAACTTATGCGATTGACTTCCTGCTTCAAATCAGAAGCTGGCCATGGAATTCTGGTAAATAGATGTGAAACATTTTCGTAGGCCATAGATAGCCAATCGCTGGGGTAGTAATTATTTTTATACTTGTTGAAAGTTAAGGCTTGCGTTCCTATTAGACGTATGTATGGCCCAACTCCTTTTCATGCTATTGGAGTCGCTACTCCGGTTGTAGGGTGACGGACATCGCCCTCCTAAATCAATCATCCTCTTAAATCTGATGTCTTTCTAATGTTCAGGTTAGAATTGTATGATCGCCACACCTTGTCTGCAATTTTGCATGTAGAGCATAGATATCACTGCATTTTGCCTGTAGAAATATCACTACAATTTTTGGCATGTATGGCATGGACGTCACTGCGTTTTGCCTGTAGAAATATCACTACAATTTTTGGCCTGTATGGCNAAGGCTATGCGTTCCTATTAGACGTATGTATGGCCCAGCTCCTTTTCATGCTATTGGAGTCGCTACTCCGGTTGTAGGGTGACGGACATCGCCCTCCTAAATCAATCATCCTCTTAAATATGATGTCTTTCTAATGTTCAGGTTAGAATTGTATGATCGCCACACCTTGTCTGCAATTTTGCCTGTAGAGCATAGATATCACTGCGTTTTGCCTGTAGAAATATCACTACAATTTTTGGCATGTATGGCATGGACGTCACTGCGTTTTGCCTGTAGAAATATCACTACAATTTTTGGCCTGTATGGCATGGACGTCACTGTGTTTTGGCATGCAGAAATATCACTGCGTTTTGCCTGTAGAAATATCACTGCAATTTTTTCCCGTACATCACTGCGTTTTTTGGCATGTAGAAATGTCACTGCGTCTTGCCTGTAGAGATATCGCTGAGATTTGTAAAGTACTACCCTGAGGTCACAGGGTATAAGGGGGAGGACCAACTTGGTACAGCACTAGAAAATGCAGAGGTCGTGATAATTCGTGCTGGTATTCCTCGAAAAACCTGGCATGAACCGCGATGATATTTGTCAACATCAATGCGTGGAGTATCGAATCCCTTTTCTCTGCGATTGGAAAATGCTGCGCAGAGGTAAGATGTCACAACTAATCATCTTATTTGTAGCTCCAGGAAAAAAACTATGCCTAAAACATTTGTGCATAACGATTTTCGACTGCAATGTGTATTAAGGTTTTGAGATAAGATATAAGGATAGCGAGGTGTCATATTAACCTGAAAATAGATGGAAATACTGCGAGGTATACTAAAAACTGTACCTTAAAATAAGCGATGAACCATGATAAAGTCTGCCCATTGGACATGCGATTTTTCTGGATAGGGTTTGCGATTTTATCTTGACAAGGACTGCCGATTAAGATATGTTTGGTTTGGTTATAAACTGCTTTTGGCGTTTTTGAAATAGATTCATGACNGTCTGGATAGGGTTTGCGATTTTATCTTGACAAGGACTGCCGATTAAGATATGTTTGGTTTGGTTATAAACTGCTTTTGGCGTTTTTGAAATAGATTCATGACTTTTCCCCTACTTTTGGCTAAGCTTGGATCCTGATAAATGACCTTCTAAAACGCAAAACGGGAAGAGGTTCTTATTATTGAATATTATAGTATTGCAAATGATTAATGGTATCTCTTAAAAGACGAATTATTCTTTGACATTTATGGCATTGGTGCCGTCCTCCTTTTTAGGTCAGTAGATGATATTCATCACATGATTGAATCGGGTATAAGTTGGGACCAACAATGTCCCTTTAATTATTATTTTTAAATCCTAGCTTTTGTAGGTGAATGTTCTTTAGATCCAAGAGATCGGTTAAAGTGATGCCCCAGGAAAAGGGAGTCCCTGGCAGCATAGTTTTTGTGAATATTATGGCAACAGAGTTGTCGCTGGTTGTAAGCAAATTAGGAAATATTAAATGAGGCAAAGGTTTGGTGGACGTAACCCCAAGGTTGGGGTGAACCACGTACATTGGTATTGTGTCTTATGTGTTTTGATGTGGTGCGTTTTCTATGTGGTTATCTTATGTGGAATTTGATGCTTTTGTCTTACATGTTCATGATGTGATTTATCTTACATGTTTTTATGCATTGAGTTCTTAATGTAATTAATTTTATGAACTTGATCTTAAGTGCCCAAAGGTTTAGACTAATATTACAGCTAATGCAATGGTGCCACTAGCCAAGGACCCTAAATGAGTATCTCGACATTCATAAACATGAAGGGACGTACAATCTGTTAGTCGCATTGTATGTTAAGATAAGTGTGTATGTATATATAGATATGTTTATTTGGAGTGATTTCGTGAAAATTGCATTCAAGGAAAAGCGATTCTTATATGTTTTAAAGTCCCATGCACCTAATGTAGTAAATATGGGTTTCCTTAGATAAGATAGAAAGGTATGACTCTGTTTATATTTATGTTATGCAAGTGCTTAGGTATGACCTTGCAGTGATTGATTTTAAAGTAATTGAACTTTATCACTCATAAACCCTAAATCAGATTTGTAGAAGTCTCCCCTAAAATACGAATAACAATAAAAGTAAAAATAAAATAAAAAATTTACGTATTTTTCCCACCTTTATTTGGGAGACGCTACACCGTCCCTTGTGTTCCGTATCGGTAAGATAGTTCAAGGGTCGAGGGTAGAGAGAAAAGCGTGTAGGTAGAGTTCGAGGGGTCAAGGTTCTAGATGGAGGGTCGCTGTCTAGTAAGAGTTTTAGGTAGAGGGTTTTATTTGTCCATCCATGAATAGAACAGAAAGCTGGCATCGACTACCAGAAGACTAGTGGCTATTGGCAATGATTGTCTCTCCATAACAGCTATGAGATAGATCGAGGGGTCAAGGGTCTATGTCTAGGGGGTCCATTTTAGATTTCCACTACTATACCAGGAGTTCTATTTTACCTTGTATTGGGAGTGATATAAGATCAAGTAGAAAGTAAAGCTAAGCATCAAATCAAAACTTGGATCGCCACCTGGATGACAANCTACATATGGTATCAGAGCCAAGTTACATTGCTCGGACCTAATGGACTCATCGACATACAGGTATGTGGTGAACATATGATTTAAATATGAGGAACTTCTGATTACTAATGGGTATGCATGCAATAAAAAGATTGTTTAATCTTAAGATCATGGAACTAAACTAGTTTGCACGGGTTTTTCTTAATGCATGGAGTTAGTTGCATGAACTGGAATACAAGAAAGGTTATATGTCTGATTGGTGAATGAGAAAATGAGGCCCAAAATGCAATACATCTATGTAAGATATAGTGGTATTATTCTCGAGTTGTTTAGTAAGATTAGAATGCATAATATGATACACTAGTATATTTTGTGCATTCAAATAGGAACTTGTTGTTCTATAATTTGTTTTCTAAAAGCATGATGCAACTTATTATAGGCAAGAATTTCTGAGCAAATCATGCAGGTGTGCAGGGTCACAAAAGGCAGCATCACATGGATAAAAGGGAAATGATGAAATCCCTATTGGAAAAAGTAACATCTGGAGTCTGTATGATTCCTGTTTGTTAT
>LPNX010708046.1:717833-810218 GCA_001517045.1 Pseudotsuga menziesii
CCTCCCTGGTATTTACTAGCGGCCCTAAGCAATGCCCTTTTGTATTTCTATGCTCAACTATGTGGGATATTACTTGTATGGTGGGAGTTGCTAAGCTCATTGGGAAAGTACTATGCTCATTTAGTGTAGCTATGTCAGGATATGTGTCCCCTTCCCTGTGTACCATCTTCCCGTCCTGTGCTGTCGCATGATTACTGGATGTGTCATTCGGCAGAAGTGTCCTATTGCCATTGGTGGGATCGCCTCCCTCATAAGATTGTGCTATCATTCTTCCATTAGACTGCCCCTATCAGAAGATGTGTACTATTAAAGAAATCAATCACTATCAAGTATCCCCCACCTCCTCCTGGCTTTCAAACTCTTGTCACTGACACTTCCTGGGGCTGATATTGGCTATTGTCGACCCCTTTCTCTTGGTTGACCCTATGGCGATGCCCTTCTCGCACTGACTACTGGGCACTGACCAGAGCTTTCTAGCTGGACCAACCAAAGGTTTCTAGCTGCATCATCAACTAGAGCTTTATGCCTTGAATATGGGTTCACTGAGTATAGGTTCTAGGCACTATCTGTATCCATCCCATCTCGGTATCCCATCGGATGGATTCTACCAGCCTCGCTCGGTTTCTCTCCCAGCAAGCGTCGAAAGCATAAGCTGGCAGGGAATTCAATTTTACCAAGTATTAGGGCAGGCAACAAATAAAGGAGTAATCAACGATAACAGTCCCATAAAGCAGGCAAGCAAGAAAAGCATCCATATTAATAAGTTTATTACCAGTTATCTATTATATGTTTTTGAATTACCATTTAGTCAATTAGGCAAGGAATGTTGAGATGAGAAAACATCTCATCTAAAATCCGGACCTAGTTATTCTTCCATTAATCAATCCAATGAAAAGCACCTTATTCCTTAAGGGTATTTCACCGGCCAGCCATAGCTATATCTAAACCAGCCTTAGCCAAAGCCAACTATCCAAGTAATAAAGCCAAATCTAGGACAACCATAAAGCTACCGTTGCGTAGTTTCTCCATTGGTTGATCCTATCAATTATGTTAATGGAGCAGATTAACCCATTGACTAAGCTGTTAATGAAGCTGTCAATTCAACAGCTCATTAAGTATATTGTGCAGAAGACGATCCCGTTGAGAAGCAGTACTAGCACCAATAGTAGCAACAGTCGATCCACTACCATTAGTATAACCATCATCAGTAGCACCAATAGCACCACTAACATAAGCAGATCGAGTTACAGAGCCTATAGATCCATTACATGCATCCCTTCCATCTGTTGTTCAAGCTGCATGAGCAGTACCCGTAGTAGTAGATCAAGATGCTGGATCAGCTGGGTAAAATCACTATATATATCTAAAATTCTTTGACTAGATCAACTGGAACTAGAACAACTACGACTACCCAGCCGAGGTCCAAGCCTCCCTTCAGAGCAGGGATATAATCTAAATGCAAGAGAAATAATGAATGTCCTTAGGCAAGCCCCACAAGAGAGCATAAGAGTAAGAATAAGAGTGGAAAAGAGTAGGAATAAGAGAAGAGGAGGGCAACCCTTTCACTCTCAAAATTACCATCCCCATACTCGTAAGCCACCTAACTATCCCACTTATATGATATATTCCCTTGGACTTGTCCTACTAGATATATTCCGGCACTTACTAGATGAAATCTGGACATACTTATTGGATCTATTCCCACCCAACCGGTATAGATCAGATAAGTTCTGGAGGTGGTTCGATACATTTTTGAAGTTGATCTTCATAAACACATCTACTTCCACCACAATGAAAGGTTCCAGTGGCATTATGTTAGCCGGGCCATTTCCTACTCAGGTGATGGTCGGGGGTAGTGAATTAACCAAATTGGTAAGTGTCCCTCCTTCTTGCGGATTCCTTTCCATAACTGTCTCACTTGGAGTCCCCCCTATCCTTATTTTAAGGTTCATTAGCAGGCCTCCTTTCGCCAGCCCTCCTTTCCTTTACGGGATTGGTTGGTCTCCTTACCTTTTAAGAAGAGTGCTTCCTCCTTGATCTCTCTCTCGGGTATCGGGCCTATTCCTACAGGATTATTCTTATCCATACTTCAGCAAGGTTGTTAGGATTCGTCATCTCTACTGTTGGTTTCTCGACCCCCATTCTCTGAAGCTGAGCCTCTTGCGGGGGAGCCTTTTTTGCCCTTCCCGATCGATTTGTTTCGGTTACCGCTATGCTCGGCGCTTCTTCTCTTCTATTTTTTGGTCAAGCTTACCCAACCTCTTCTTCCTCGACTGATTGTTTGAGGTAGACCCACTAGCTGTAAATATGGATAGATTCGGTAAGTAAGGAGCTGGTTAGTCCGCTGTCCAAAAGTGCCCGAGTGAGTGCCCAATACTATGCCGCTATATTAGTGTCTACTTCAAAGTGCCCGGTCAAAGTTTATATTCATGCATTACATATAAGTGCCAATTATATTAGTACCCAAGAAATGCCCGATCAACCAGAAGTGCCCTAAGATGAGAAGTCCCTAATATGAGAAGTACACATCATAAATCGTTGAATCGTAAACCGAAAGTTTCTAGCTGATCCACCTTGAATCGTGAGTGGGGAATCCACTGAGAATAACAAAATATGGGTGAAGAATCCACTATTAATATCAAATGTCCAAGTGGAGCATCCACTATGGATTAATTATCTCACTTTTCAATCTAAATTCCCATGTGGAGCCACCTCGGTCTCACAATGTAAATAGTTCAGAAACATTCCTTGAAGCATACTACTAGAAAAAGAATTAGGAAAAGAACTTGCTATGTGAATTATATCAACATGATTTGATTTTACCCTATTCGGAGAATGAATCCCAATCACTTTGTAGGTGATGTGCAAGCTTTTGACATCTTTCCTAAGTAACTAAGTCCAGTGGAGGTATGCTCAATACACCACTAATAAAAGAAAAGGGATTGTGGACTATGAGTAAGAGGTGAGCTTTACAACCCTCGACTATTATTAAGTTACATTCTAAAGTGCTTGTATCATATCCACATGTTTATTTCTTTAAAGCAAGGCAGCAAGAAGCACTCTCCCTAAGTGAAAAACGCATTGGAGACCTGATGGAGGATATCCTGTTCCCATGTAAACACCTGAAGAAAGAGAGTGAGGAGCCCTATTGTTACCGGATGAGCATATCGATTGAGTTCCCCCCTAGTTTCTACCAGATGTCAGAGAAGGTGCTACGCTCTTTCCCTACAAAGGAGGGGAAGGAATTACCCCCAGATGACAAGAGGGCTGTCATACGATACCCTAAAACACCTTACCTCGTTCAATCCATACCTCGATAAGCCCTTGAGCATTGGAAGATCAGGTCCTCCCAGAAGCCCTGGAGCCGGGGGAAAAGAGGGACTCAAAGAACCAAGCATAGTGAGAATAAAGAGGGACTCATAGCGGAAAGATCATACCAGAAGCCCAGGAGCTTTGTGAGAATAGGTCCGAAGGAGGGGGGATATGTCTTGCTTGCCCTATAATGTAATGCTGACCTGGGTGGGGCTGGTATCGGAGTTCTGCTTTGTCAATCTGGTGGGAAGGAATAACTTGAAGATGAAAGAAAAATTGAATTGCTAAGTCCTATCCAAAGGGAGGGTGGTTATGAATTGACCTTGTCCGAACACGTTCGTTCATGCGATAATCCCAGCTACTTGCCTTGCTTGAATCTCCCCACCCAAATAATAGGGGTAAGGTCCCAACTCCCAAATGTTTCATTCGAAGCGATTGACCCAGGTCCGAATGGCTTTGTTCCCCCAGCCCCACTCCTTTTTAATGAAGGAAGGAGTGCAGGTTGTAAATAATACCATACCAAAAAGAAGATCCAAAAGGGCCGAAGCCTGGCCTGAACAATAGCAATAGTGCTGTACCTCCTAAGCATTCATGAAGCAAGTGTGGTTATTTTGTAAGCTTGTCCAATGCTCTAAGTTCAGGTAAGTGAGACGGTATATAAAGGGTTGTAAAGACAACTGGTTGTTCTTCTTTTCCTATCCCACTGACATTCATCCAGTAGGATTAGGTAATATGAATCTATATGGCTAGCACCAATGGCTATCTATCTCTATAGTGAGATGGGGCAGAGCGTGAAATAAATGGATTATATGAAGTGAGCCAGGTAACTAAGTAGCGATCAAGAGAGAGAGGCTAGGTTAGTCAAATAAAGAAATCTATTCTAAGTAGTGGGTGGGTACCCTAGACACTGGGAAAGTAATGCCCTCCCGGTAGGTTACAACACAAGTGATGGGTTTCTTTATTTCCCACTTTGACAAGGTGCAGAGCTCTTTCCTGACAAAGGAGTGGAAGGCCCTTCTTAGGCTTTTCTCCTCCCTGATGAATGACCAAAGCTAGTTCCTATAAAGGATCTTTGTCTAGCCTGGCTTTCTTTGTAACCTCCTCGGCATAAACATCCATGGGCTCTGAAAGGGATTCAACAAAATACCTCTTTTTTTTGTAAAGTGTTGCCATCATTCGCCCGTGATTTAGATTCAAGTGGTCGGGACTGGGAACGGGCACTAGAAGATTTGAGCACCGAACAGGCATATTTTGGGGGTTGTCAGCTAACACCAGAATGGGCACATTACTTTTCCTAATAAATGGCTTACCCCATTTGGCATACAACCTCATTGGGTTTCCCTCCAAAAGCTGAATGATATTAAAGGTCCTACGGTGCTTGTCCACATCGGGCAAGGATGGTGATCCTAAATTCATATGCTAGATCCATAAGTAAAAAAAGAAGAAGTTTTTTCTGGCATAATGTGAATAACCACCACCTTTTCCATAATGAATTGAAAAAAAAAGTGAACAAAAAGAACTAGCAAGTGATGACGAAAGTTGGTATTTGAAAAAGAAGGGCATCCTCCAAGGGAGTTGAGGCAAATGTTAGGCGTCTGTCTCAGGTACTGCAAGCACTTCCCACTTGCAGTCACCTGGACGGAAAACCTAGGAAAGGAAACTATGTTCACCACTTCACAAACAGTAGCTAGGGGGAACAGTCGTGAGACAAGCTTTCACATATGGGCAGGGAATGTAGGACCAAGTCCTAGACCCAAAGCTCTAGCGTAATTAGTGTTAGCCCGAGGACTTTCCAATCCAGCTAAAACTCCCAGACACGTAAAAACCCACTAAGAAAAAAGAGAGGAAAAAATAGCTCAGATTGCCTAGCTTTACTGTAGTGCTTAATTCCTGTGTGAGATGAGAGGAACTTTCCCAATGAATACTTCTTTTTCTGAAAAGAAAGAGTAAAAAAAAATTGAATCTACTTTGTCTAAGGAAGATGCTAAAGTAAGTCACCTAAGACAAAAAGACTATAAAGCAACCTTTCAACTATATGATCTCCGAGCTCTCTACTATATAATGAATGAGAAAAAGACTTTCTAAAAAGCACCAGAAGCATAAGTGTAGCAGGACATATAATATAATAAGTCTTTAGCTTATCCATGTAGTATTAACCGAGATAATTACTATTATCCGAGAGTATTTTATGCCTAAAAGTAACTCAAAATAGAAAAAACCATAATTACATATATAATATGAAAGGTCAGCCGAGGTCCACAAGTAGGTAACACTGCCCACTTTTATCTAGTCACTTATATATTGCTCAAGGCTATCCAACCTAGCCGTATTCATTCTTTCATTTCAATATTAATAATCGTTCAAGAGAATGGCAGGCTCTTATTGACTGAGTTATCCAGAAGAGTTAAGATCAATAGAAAAAAAGCCCTAATCACCGTTATTCATGAAACAACCGCTAGTTATATTCAATGGTTCGAGAAGATCCTAGAGCCAATAGGATGCACTTCCCATTATCACCCAATTAAACAATTCAGATAGATAGATCCAGGTCACATCATAAATGTTAAAGATAACCAACTTGCCTACCCTAGTAATTCCTATGCCTTTTTAGTGTAAACTATTTAGTAGGTCAGACTGGAGGAAGATATCCTACACGACTACCTTGAAGGAAGATTTGGAAACAATATGCAATTGGGACTATCCACTCAACAATCATGAATGGAAAACACTAATGGAACACACTTTTTTTATAGGGGGTAAGCAACCAATAAAGCTTTTCTTTTTTGAGTGGTCTGGGTGTTGGGTAGAGCTCAATATTGAACTTAGCTAACATTAGTTGCTGTCTATTCTATTTATTCTATAATCGGGTAACTTCTAGCTGTAGGTGGTGACTTCCAAGTGGTCACTAGCACTTTATAGAAGATTAGCTGAAGTCTTGCACCGGGTTGGTTGACTTCGCTGGACTTGGAGGATTGATTCGATAGTTGGTGGGACCACCAAAGAATGCCATGTGTTACTCGGGCTTCAATAGTGTAGGCCTTTACCTACCCATTATGAAAAAATATAGATATGAAATGATAACAGGTAGGTGTAAAAGCGCAGAGTCACTTGCGATTAAATAAAAATCGCTACTAATGGATTTTTTTGGTTAACACATGAAACACTGTTGCTTTGCTGGAGATTTATTGCATTTCACCTCCCAGAATGAAAAGATGGAAAGTGGCGCATGCATGCCTTAATTGAATTGATCAATAATGTCTTACACTGAAAGCAAAAAAGGGTTCGAAAGTCACTCTTTAATCTAGCAGTTTATCACCATCCATTATGAACCCTGTTACAAGCAAGGTCTACCTAAAAGGGATAGATAGCAGTATATATTTCTATATACGTAATTGATCGGGGTGGAAAATTGGATTAATTCGTGCCCACTCCGGTCTTATAGTTGCTCTAGATGACCAACTATTCTTGTCGGTGGGATTATCTCCGTGAACTTTAGTAAGGGCCATGGCCCTTGATCACCATTCATGTCATGCTCTTAGCGCCTTTTAATACAAATAATAGAGCACTCACTCCAACCATCCGTCTGATTTGACCAATTAATTAATCGTTCAATTCCTGTCTTACTAAAGTAAACCTTTGACCAAAGAGCCTTAACCTACAGTAACTGAGGCTGACTGGAGCACCTAAGATTGAATATAGAGCATGGTAGCTATTTCGGTCTTGCTTCGCATACTAACGATTCAGTCTAAAAGGTTTCATAATATCTGATGAAGTGCTCTTACCATGGAAACATTCTTATAAATCTCTCATTTTGGGACCGCTGCCAACTCGATAAAGGAATTAAAATCTAAATCTCCATGCTTCCATTTGGTTACAAGGAATAACCGAACACAACTCTTCCTCCGTGTAGCCATCTTTCTCCGCCAGTGATGATAGTGTTTTCCTATCGTTGAGAGCAAACTGATGGGAATAATATTGATACAAATTGGTATTTTTCTCATGGTCTCCATCCTAATGCCCAGTATTTCATTATTGGGTGGCTGGTCACGCATCCCGTCCCATTAAAGAAAGTGGAATTAATCAATCCAGAGGGTTAAGGTGTGATTTAGATCACATGCTTACCCTAGTCATGGCTGTAGATGAGATCAACCATCCATCAGACCTTCCTTTTATGAAAATGGAAATGATATGCCAACAAATGGTGGATTAAGGGGAGTGATATGGATGTATACTTATTTATACACTTTGCTGGAAATATTTAGACTAAAACCTTAAGGAAAATAAAGGATGGAGTGGAGACGGGGATGGAATGGATAACCTTACTACCTTTAATGGCAAGGAAAGCGCTCTCCTATGTTCAGATTAGATTGAAGAATTGAAGGATTGGTTCCTTGAACACTTGTCAAGGAATGGAACGATAAAGAGACCACTCCTTGATCGGATATGCATCGGATGATGGCATAATTTCATCCATTTCTTCGGATTGAGTGAATCATGAGACAGACGAAAACACCACCCGTTTCCATCAGATATGTATCATTGACGAACAAAGTCATGAAAACTAACTAATTGACCGCATCATGAAATGCGTTGCATTATGGCTACAAGTAGAATGCCTGTTTTTCTATTGAACCAATAAGCTCAGGCAATTGAGAGATTTGAAAACTTTTTGACCATCTATATGGGTTGGCCTAAACAAGAGGTATGTAGTAGTTGGGGTAGGTGGGAGACCAGTAGCCACATAGCATCTGTAGCCGTGAAGGTTGATTTAGTCAATGTAGCCCACAGCCTTTGGTGGTACTGAGCAGGCCCGGTCCCCAAGCTAGAAGTCTTAGTGGTAGATGATCTGTCGATCTGCATTTGCCTTCCAGGGATGCTACTCTTGGACCTGCTAGCTATGGATATGGGTCTGTATCTGTTACTGCTGCTTCTTCATTGACAAGATCAATATCAGAATCATCTACTGGATCAACTACTGCTTGAATAAATACTATTCTATTTATATTGTTGTTTCAATATGGAGAATAGTTACATTTATAACTTACCCTATAGATATATTATCAATGTATTAGCATTAATAGCCTAGAAGACTTATAGCGGATCAGAGCTCCCAGGGCCCATGGATTATTATTCCCACTGGATTATTACTAGGAATAGATTTCTTATAGTAGGTAGTCCCAACCAGGAGTCCTTGCCGAGATTATAGCTCCCACACTTGGATAAACTAATGTTGAAATATAGTCTAGTTTCGAATTCTCAACCTTTAAGCCCATGTCCTTATTTTGGGTTCTATTTACCCAAACCTTCTCCGGTACCACAGGATCACTAGTTAGCTCCCTTTCAGGCTCTTGAACATATTCCAGATCCAGTTCTTCGAAACAATAGGTCAGGTCAATTAAACCTGGAATATCCCGACGACATCGTTGCCATACGAATTCGAATTCTGAATATTCCACGAAACATTTCGTTTCTCTACACAACCGGTAACTTTTACGCATATGCCCAACCAAAGCCACAACGCACTCACAAATTGTAGCCATCACACGTTTCGAGCTCAGTTCCACTCGAAAAAATCTTTCCTCATATTTTGTAATTCCAAGTTGTGTGTTATACCTGTAATGATAGAAGCCTAGAGGAACTCTATTTTCTTCACATAATAGTATGATTGGCACAAAACCCCGCTGTGTATAGCTATATTCCTTAGCAAGGCCCCACCTAAATGTTGTGGTTTCCCCGCTAAGCAGATGCCCAAATGTAATCCCAGATTCTGATTTAGCCCCACCCGATAGAGAGGGAGCGAAACAGGCATATAGACGCGAAAGCTAGTCAAATCATATAGACGCAAAAGCTAGTCAAATGATTCTAGTTCAAGAGCTAGTGGCATACCTTTTAGTTTCAGCTTATACCCTCCCTTGGTAAGGATCACACAGATAGATAACGCTCCCTATAACATTATCGAAGGGATAATCCAGCCTTGTCTTAATAGCACAGGTCAGGCATACTTAAACCACTCAGAGATAGCTATAAGTTTCTTCTGTAGATTGAGCAGAAGATTCAACGGAGGTAGGAAGCATATCCCTATGTAGCAGTAGTTCTAGTTGGTGGGGTTGGACCAGTTCGTGAGCGAGATCCGTCCCTCCAGTCTATCCCAAATCATACCAGCAAGCATCCTGAAACTAAGGCATTTCAACCTATCGGACTTAGCTACATTCTCTTCTATTAATCAGAAATAGACTATATCGCGGAATTCATACACTTTGACTATGACTTAGAAAAAAAAGTATAACTCTTACACCAGCAGCCCCAGATTAGCATTCTATATTGGAATTATAGGTAAAAAGAAATTATTGTAGCCCTCTCCCTTGCACAAGTTCCTTCTAACTACCTACCTAATTTCCCATCTTGCTAGGCCACTTTGTTGTACTGAATTTCTCATCTCAAAGGCCACGTTCACATAGGATAAATTACCACCATCCAGGCCACCCTCTATTCTTCTAGGGCCTACCCCTTCCCTTCCTTTGTCAGGAAAGTCCCTCCGGGTCCTTCCTGTATTAAGCTCAGGAAAGTCCCTCTCCTTTTATTCGAGACCTCCTTCCGTTGGACCTCCGGGTCCTTCCCTTCCTTTGTCAGGAAAGTCCCTCTGGGTCCTTCCCGTATTAACCTCGAGAAAGTCCCTCTCCTTTTAGTCAAGACCTCCTTCCGTCAGACCTCCGAGTCCTTCATATTCGTGATTGCACCTCGCTCCTCCTACCCCAGGTGATTCACCACTTAGTACCTCTCCTTACTAAACTTACTTACTGGATGAAAATGAGTGAGAAGGGTGGTTTGGATAACCTTAGCATAACTCAAGTAAGGTCACTTACCTTCCAGAGCTATTTGAGGGGAATAAATAGGGTGGAGCTCTTTCCCGACAAAGGAGGGGAAGGATAAATGTATAAATCAAAGTGCCAAATCCCTCGGTCGAAGTGTCCACCCTGCCTCGCCCACGAAAAAATTTGAATCTAGCTGACAAGCTAAAGAAGCCCTCCAACCTGCCATCATATCGCTATCTCACCAAGATTATACTAGCATTGTTCTGCCCCACCCCACCACGTAAGATAGCCTAGTATTTCAATGGTTCTATTTATCCTTTCTCTCTCGAACCTCCCTCCTGCATTTGACCGCTCAGTCTCGGCTAGGCAGTAGGTGAACTGTGTCAAAATAGGCACGATGGGCGTGTGGAAAGACGGGTGTGATCGATATCGCAATAAATAAAAAAAGCACATACTAAGTAGCAACATATATAAGCATCGCATTCAAAATACTTTAATAACATCCCTTGAAGCGTTTACCCCCGGTTCATTCGGTGCACCTGTCTCGCCCCCACCTACCCGAAATACCCATCTAGCAAGCAAGCGATAAAAAGAAATCCCCTGGTTCTGATCCTAGCTTGCATCAATCTAGCAAGTCCGCAATAAAATAAAGCAAGCCAGCGATCAATTGCGTAGTTAGTTAGCCGTGGATCAATGGAAAGTTCTAAATTGCTCTCGCTAGATAAAACCAGAAAAACCAAACTATAGTGCAACATATGTAACATGTATCTCTTTAGGTCTTCTTTTCGGTGTAAGATAAGCATCGTCTCCATCGGTTCCAAAACCTACAAGAATACATCAACACTTCTGGCATGAAACCAGCGCATGGGAGTACGAGGCATCAAGTGGAGAAACCTGGTTCAACTAACGACAAAGAATCCTGGATCATATGATACCTGGAAATCATAGGTAACTACTCTGAAAGGGTATATTTAAGAAAATAGAAAATCCATTTCATTGTTCTGATTATTAATAAGAGGTTTCAAGAGTCAAATGCATCGTATAGTAGTGGATCGTATAGCGCATCATTTATACAAAACATTGATTAATAAATGTAGCTGCAAGAGTCAAATGCATCGTATAGTAGTGGATCGTATAGCGCATCGTTTATAGAGATGATGTGCGTACTACATTAAATCTTCATAATCTCTAAGCTACTGGTTTTATAATAGAGTAGCAGCAGTCAGAAAAGCATTTCTATTTTCTCTAATCATATTATTATTGGTAGTCTAAAAACCATCACCATGTGAGCTACCTTCATGTAAGCCATAGCTACCTAAAGATAAGCAACATTAGTCAAAGTCCTAGAGAAATAGGTAGTGAAAAAAACCATTATAATGGATTTTATCACTCCGTCACTGCATCCATAATTATAATGGCTTTTATCACTATAGTGGCTGCTTTACTATATATGCTGGGGCTTTCAAACAATTGATTGGGTAGGTCAACTTTTAGATTAATAATGGAAATATAATAAGATAAAACTTGAACTGCTTTATCTTGAATAAAGTAATAAGTTTATTTAGAAGAAGGTTTTCTGCTACTGGTGTAAGAAGGGGGGGTAAGTCCTTGCTGGAGTATCTAGTTTATGCAGGTTCTAACCCCGCTCACCCTAGTGACCCTTTTTGGGACACACACCTAATTGAAAACAACTAACACTATAATGCAAGATCTAGCCTCGAAAGTCAAATATTGTCTCGTTCAATGATGCGTCGTATATTAATATGTGCGTACTTCACGAGGTTCGGCGTGCTTAGAACGGTGGAAATCTATTTCTCTTTCACCAAGCAAGGAATTAGTGATGTTTCTAGCAATGGGCCTAATTTTTTATGCACTAGATATGAGAGAACCCATTAATAGACTAGTAAGAAAGGTGTAGTTACTGTTAGCTTAGTATCCTCCTTATTAAAATGTATTCACTATTAATCTTATATGGGATTAGAGCCTTATCATGAGCTTTGTAACTAATACTGAGCTCTTAGTACTAAGCATGCTTGATCATGCCAATTTACTGCCTTCGAATAGTTAGAGAAAAGATACATTACAAAAGGAGATACTTAGTAGTCACTTAGGCTTTAATCCTCTCATACTATTGGCTATGACATTTAACTCCAATCTGCCTTAACTCCAATAAACTTACTCTCTCCTCAGCCCCTAACCTTTGAGAGGATTCCAACTATAATTCAAACTAGCTCATTTACTCTCATAGTTAGAGAAAAGAGACATTCTTATTTGATACAAGGGGCGGAGCTGCTCGACTAAAAGGAGAGGGTATGTTTTTTTTATTAGACTATGAGGGCCAAAGTACATTTAATAAGAAGGAGTACATTCTAGCCCATTTACTGCTGCCTTGTCATAGTTAGAGAAAAGAGATTGTTGGTTGTCTGGGCAGACCCGGGTTTACTATAATGAACCAACAACACCCCTAGCTCACTGGCCCTTTCGGCGATAGACCACGGAGCAGCCTGAAGTCTCACCCAAAGTGATCCTAATGGGTTGGTTAAGGACTCAAGTGTCTCGACCAGGTTCTGTATGGCATCCTGTGTGCGTCTCGCAGCTCTTCTTAGCTCGCGAGACCGATATTTCCTCTCTGTGACGTGATGCACAGTTTCCTCTTGCTCGCAATGACTTAACCTCTATCGCATCGCCGCGCCCGGGGCAACACCTAACTCCGTCCTACGCTTGCTCCTCAACCCACGGTATCGCGCACCGCAGCTCCTCTGCTGGTGCGATATCGCCTCCTTGCGATATCCTACCGCTGCGACTCAGCGTACTTATCTTACTGGTGTTAACTTACCGGACACAATGCGCAAAGCGGTCTTATACTGCGACACTTAACTGTCTCAGGTGAAACTTAGACAAATCCTTATACAGAATACCTAAAAGGATTCAACTTGCATTTATCCCTTTATTATGCTATGAACTGAATAACATACACATACATATATTTACTATAAGCAAAGTTCATGTACTGAATGACAGATATAACAAGCAAATACAATCACATGAATCAAACCCATAACACTCTGATTTTACGTGGTTCACTTCTAGGATGGAAGTTACTTCCACAGAACTGTGTTTCTATATTATAACTTGAGAGAGGTACACAGTTCTACTGCATCGCATATGCAGCTAGAGATCTTCTGGGTAACTCCGCACACAGCCTAGAGCCCTTCTCTCCTAGATCTCTTCTCTATCTCTATATTGACTTCTTACAATATACTCTCTCTCTCTCTCTCTCTCTCTCTGTCAATCCCTGCAGATTGTTACAATACAAAATAACAGTAAGCTAACAGACTACTGATAATCTGACTAGCTGGATGGCCTAAAATGCCCAAAATGCCAACCTTTTACAATACAAAATAACAGTAAGCTAACAGACTACTGATAATCTGACTAGCTGGATGGCCTAAAATGCCCAAAATGCCAACCTTTTACAATACAAAATACATCCTTTTATAGGTAGCCCGAAGGTCTCGCCATTACAACACTGTGGGCCTGTCCCAACAGTAACCCAAACCCTAACTAGTGACAGTCGGCGTATCTGTACTTGGGGTAGCCGCTTTCCGTCACACCACTGCCCTCTGCAGTCTTCCATGCTTCCTGGCGCTGACCATGGGTACTATGCACTGCTTCTCTTCTTCTGTCCTTCGTCTTCAATACCTCGGCCTCGTTGCTCATTTTCCTTTATGAGGGTAGCTGAGCCCTCCTATGTTCGCCGCTGCCTTTAATGCAGTGGTTGAGCTCTCTCTTCTCGGCCGCTCAAGTACTGTCGTCTTCCTTGAATTCTCAGTTTCAACAGTCACGGTTTCTGGCTCTGCTCTGTAGCTAGAAACATGCTACGGTGTCATAGCTTTACCTTATCTCTTCGTCTTCACCAAACTGTCTATCCCCCAAAATGGCAGCTTTTCCTGTAGCTGCGGGACCCTGCTCCAACAGTCCCCTAACACTTGTGGCTCATCCTCGAGCCACTACCAACAGGCTTCTCCTTGGCTTCGTGTGAAGTGCGCTGAAGCTTGTCCCGAAGTCCTACGACTTCATTCTCCATAGCTGCGACTCACTCTTTTAGTTTCTGTAACTTAGTTCGTTGGGCTCTCTTATCTTTCCTGCCCTTAGTCATGCTCTCGCGCTCGTCGCTCCTGAGACCTTTTAAGGATTTTCAAGTCTTGAGAAGTCTTCCACAGATATCCTTTCCTCTTTATCTGGGTTAGAACTTTTATCACAAGGAAAATCTGTATCTTCCAGCCTTCTCAACATTTCATTCAGTCTGGAGCCTACTTATGCGAAAGGTATACAAACCAGGAATTCCCTTCTGAGAACAAGCCTCTATCTGCATCTTGAAGTTCTGCTTGTTTGGTTTGCTTTCCCTTTCACTTTTCTTCTTAGAAACTCGCTCCAGGTATTCACGCTGCTTGGGTTTCGCATATTTTCATTCCTGACCTTTGGAACCGCTTGTTCTTCTCTTAGCTGATGAGATAGGTCATCTTTCTTCTCCCGTTGCTTTCTTTTTCTCATTTTTACTTTCTTCCTAGCGGGAGATTTATTCTCATCATTCTGCTGCTCTGCTTTCTTATCTTCAGTGATCGGCTCGTCTTTCTTCTTCTCTTCAGCAGAGATTTTGAAGACATCTTCTACATCCTGCACTTGATTCCTCATGCTTGGAAATTGTCTTACCTGTGATATTCCTAATTTCACAACCCTGGGCGGCGTCGTCATAGCGGTCACACGGCCACCATGCTCGAAGCGTCTCAGAGTGTCTTCTAAAGGTTCCTCCTCGGGAAGAACCCACTCAGTGTTATACTTTGGATTGGAAATGGCTGCAAACTCTGGAAATCACAACACTTTGTAACGAAATTAGCTCTAGACAGGGGAAACTTAACACTGCACTCTATAGCTCTCGGCTCTCTGCAAACGTAACCCTCCCGAATGAATAATTTTTGCTTTTATACTAAAGGCGGTAATCCCGGACGCAATGGTCATCTAGACTGAACCTGTCGGTCGTATTAATTGCTTGGACGAGACCACACCCGTCATTTCGATCCTCAATAAATGCTGAAATCCGATCAATTTTCCTTGAAACGTGTGTGTGCAGACGCCGGTCTCGTCGAAGATTTTCCAAATCTGGAAAAATTTATTATGCCATGCCAAATCTACGGTAAGGTATACCGGTCATTTCCTCATTAACTGCCTGTCAGAAGGTGACTTGACTAGCCCTCTGTCTCGTTACAAAATTGGGTACGTGGCATGGAGAAACATCGCGCTGCTGCGATGCCACACCGCATCACTTGCTCAAAACAAACTTACACGTGTCTTTTTTTATTTTTTATTTTTTATTTATTTTTAAATGAACCGTCCTTATGCGATTCCTTATACTTAGAATACCTACCGGTGTAGACTAATTTCCGATGCGATGCCTCCTTTCAACTACACTGTACATCTGCACCATCCGCGACTCTGAATTAGGGCTGAGAGGTGGAGTGGCTGTCACTATAAAGCTTAAGCCTACTTCCATTGATCATCGTGGGAAGAAGCTCCCCATTCAGTTTGCTGAGCTGAATGGCTCCTCCCTCTGTGACTTGCTGTATCTGATATGGCCCCAACCAATGCATCTTGAACTTCCCTGGAAACTTAAGAAATTTACTGTCATAGAGGAGTACTAGGTCTCCAATCTGAAGAGTCTTACTCTTAATGTGCCTGTCATGCCAAGCTTTTTCTCGTGCCTTCTGCACTTTCTGATGGAATCCAGCGATGAATCTGTCTTCTTCTAAGGCAAGCAGCTGTGCTAGCCTCTCATGCACCGTGTCTGTATCAGCCATTCCAGTGATCTGAGCAATTCTTAAACTGGGCAGAATATACTCCATAGGCATAACAGTCTCCTGCCCATACACCAAGCTGAAAGGTGTGTGTCCTGTAAGTTTCTTGCATGTAGTCCTATATGCCCATAATACAGCGTTAAATCTGAGGTCCTAATCATTCCTTTAGTTGTTGCATATCTTAGTAAGAGCATTTTCTAAAATCTTGTTAAAGGCCTCCACCGTACCATTAGCTTGCGGGTGGTAGGGAGTGCTCTTATGGTGCTATATCTGAAATTCTTCCGCTAAGGCCTCAATGGTGCAGTTCAAGAAGTGTGTGCCTTGATCGCTCATCAAAATTACTGGGCATCCAAATCTAGTGATGATGTTTTCAAAAATGAACTGTGCGGCTGTAGCAGCATCACAATTTCTTACTGCTTTGGCCTCTGCCCACCTGGTGAGGTACTCTGTTCTAGTGATGATATATCTCGCACCAGTTCGTTTTCCTGGTGGGTTGATAGGACCCACAAAGTCTATAGCCCACTTGCCAAATGCGCGCAACGTGACCTGTAGTCGTAGCGACATTTCATCTCTCCGCAAGGGTTTTCCTACCCTCTGGCAGATATCGCAACATCTGCAAAAGTCCTTAGCATCTTTATGTAACATAGGCCACCATAATCCTGCGGTCAGGATTTTTTGCGCAGTCGGCTTTCCTGCGAAATGACCTCCTGCGGTACCTGAATGTGCTTCTCTGATAATAGCCTCTTTTTCATGCGTCATCACACATCTGCGCAGGACTTCATCTAGACGTAACTTATATAGCTGTCCTACGATCAGGGTGAAGTCTGATGCTTTAACAACCAATTGCCTCTTTTGATGCTTGGTAAATTCCTCAGGTGCCCTTCCTGTAGTGAGAAAGTGAATGATATCAGCATAGTACTCATCTGCGATCTGGATAGAAAACAACTGCGCATCTGGCAAATTGTCCTCTAGATTACTTGGCTCTTCTCCTGAGTCTATTCGCGACAAATGATCAGGTCCAGCATTCAATCTTCTTGGTTTGACAATGATTTCAAAATCATACTCCTGAAAGAGGAGTAACCATCTGCAGATCCTTCCCCCTAACATTGGCTTATTGACCAGATACTTCAATGCGGAATGGTCAGTAAACATTTTGAACGAGGCACCCAATAGGTAGTGCCTGAACTTCTGTAGCGCGTACACCATAGCTAAGCCTTCCCTTTCTGTCATGGTGTAGTTATTTTCTGCTGTCGACAGCTTTCTGCTGGAGTATGCGATAGGATGATCGATACCTCCTTCTCCTGGTTGCGTTAAAACAACCCCTAGTGCGATGCCAGATGCATCCACATGTACATGAAACGGCTTAGTCCAATCTGGGAATACTAAGATGGGTGTTGTAACCATCTTCTCTTTAAGTGTATCTAGACTCTGTTGGCATTCCTCATTCCATAGGAATTTTACATCTTTCTTTAACAGTTTTTCCATCGGTGCTGTAATCTTTGCGTATCCCTTGATGAATTTTCTGTAGTACCTGGTATGACCAAGTACTATTCTCAATTGTTTGACTGAGTTGGGTGCTGGAAGATTTACAATGATGGCAATCTTTACGGGATCTACCATCAAGCCTTGTCTGCAAACAATGTGACGCAACAAAATACCAAATGGCGCACATAATATACATTTTTTCAAGTTCAGAGAAATCTGGTACTACCTACATTTCTCTAACATCAGTCTTAAATCTCCTATGTGCTTATCAATTAATCCAAATACAGTCCAATCATCAAAATAAACTTCTAGGAAGATGTATTCTTTAAATACATCAACTACTACTCTAGAAAAGATAGCTGGTGCATTCTTAAGACCAAAGGGTATTACCGTATACTGGAATGAGCCCCATTCTGTTGCAAACGTGGTCTTATGGTGATCTTCTGGGTGGATCCTGATCTGGCGATAGCTTGAAACGCCATCAGTGAAGGAGTAGACCTCCTGTCCTCCCACATTGTCTAATACTTCATCAGTGAAAGGTGTCGGGAATGGATCATGAAGCGATGCGTCGTTGAGTTTACGTAAGTCAACACAGATCCTGATGTCTCCTTTGGTTTTCTTCTCTTGCACGAACATGGGACTAACCCATTCGCTCTCTTCCACGGGCTCAATGATGCCTGCTGCTAACATCTTATCGATCTCATCCTTAACTTTTTATTTGTAGCGCGGATTCAATCTATATGGACGCTGCTTGACTGGTCTAGCATCCTCTTTCAATGGTATCCTCATTACTCCCAGGTCTCCGACTATTCCCTTAATCTCTGTGAACTTGGTGGGAAATAGGTCCTAATAGTCATGTAACAAGTCTGCAATCTGTCCAACTGTTTCATCAATCCAATAGTCTCCAATAGAGGCAAAATTTGGTTATGTGTTTATGCCAATATTGATCTTTTTAATCTTGAGCAGCTCTGTGACTTCTAGAGTCTGTAGCTTTGGTCCATCAACATCACGAGTCCCTTCTGACTCCGAAATGTTGATGTTGCGAGGGTCCTCATCCTCCTCCTCTGGTTCTGATGCGAAATTATAGCACTCTAGAGCCTCTTCTAATTGGATGGCCCACTCAAGTTGAGTTTGTACTGATAGTGTACAATCTTCAAATATCTTAACCTTTATTACATCTAGGGCCTGATCAACATTTGGATTCAAAAGTGAAGGTGAGTAGAAAGCTGTCTATTAGAAGTGGCCATGTAATCGTTCCCTTGCGCAATTCAGTCTCTGTGTACCAGTTCCGTGGAACTGGGTCTAAAGTGTGAATGAATTGGTGAACCGATTTATCCGCTGGAATGTCCGACCAATTCTATTCACATGTCTGAATGTGTGTCCTGGGGTCACTTTCTCCTGTGTATCTCTGCTGGATATACTCTCTGTCGGTAGATAATCTGATCGCCATCAATCTCTTAAGATCATCCCATGATGTGATATTCTCTTTATGTGCATACCACCATCTTGCAGGTGTAGCTCGTACTGTAAGGTCCATAGCTGCAATTCTCTGCTCGTGAGGGATTTGTTGTTCAAACTGCATGAGAAAGTCTTGGATGTCTGTTATACCATGAAATGATGGAATCTCGTTGATCTCTGCGCCAATCCATTGTAGTGACTTAGTCATGTACGCACATCTACACGTTGAGACGTCGTAAAGTTTGTTCTGCCAGTTCTCTAGACCAACATCCGAATCCGATGCGCATGAGCTGTCGCATCGCCAACTAATGTTCCCTTCTACGGTTGGATTGATGTAGTCGCTCTGGTTCGCAGTCATCTGATAGAGACTCTCCATGTTACGTGCCTCTTCCTCTGCTCGGATAGGTTCAATGTATCTAGGACCCTGAAGAGGATCTAACGGTGCAATGACCCGGATCTGCGCGTTCTCAAAGGTCATTTGTCTTCTCTTTAAGTCGATAACGGCCATGTTACCGATCGCCCAATCAATACCTAGCAGTGCTGGATATGGTCTACTATCACCAATAATTTATATAACTTCAAAGTCCACAGAGCTGCGAACTCCGTCAATGTCAACTGGCACCTGTGACAATCGACCCAGGGGTGATACCCTCTGTTGATTAACTAATCTAAGGTGGATAGGCGATCTGACTAACTTAGGGCTACCCATCTACTCCCATGTCTGCTTAGTCAGAACATTTACCTCTGATCCCAGATCTAGGATCACCTTGTCCATTTCAAATTCTCCAACCTGTGCTGTGAGTCGCATCTCTCTTCCTGTTCTTGTATGTCCGCTAATACTATGGACAGCGTGCTGTGCACTGCTCATGGAAGAAGATGGTTGAAACTGATCTATGATGTGTTGAAGTTATCCAATAGCTTGGTCATTTATCATGAGTTTTAAACAACTGCACATGAAGGATTGTACACTTCCTGCTAACTCGTCTTCGTCGCAAGTGCCCGATGTGGTAGCCTGCGATGTCTGGTCAGGGCTAACGCCACAAGGTGCTTGCTGCGATACGCCCCTTGACAACGGTACCTGCGATCTTGATTGCATAGGGTTATCAAAGAAATTCTTAGCTTCCTGAAATGTCTGTTTATTCTTCTGTAGGTCAAGTGGTGTTGCTTTGTTAGGAGCTTTACGCACCCACTCCTGACCTGTGGTCGTGTCAGTAACCTGCAATGTCTCATTGGTGGAAACACCGCTGCGAGTCACAATGTTGACTCTTAGTTCTAGTTATTCCTGCTCAGCAGCAATAAACTGGATGTTCTGGTGTACTACTGGCTTAGGTTCTCTGATCTTAGCTATCAAGGTAGGACAGTCTTCTATAGCGTGATCGTAAGATTTGCAATAGTTACATGTGGTGGTAGGGCTCTGACAGTCCCTAGCATAATGTCCGACAACTCCACAGTTGTAACAAGTGATTGGTCCGCGACCACGGCCAAAGCCTTCTCCACGGCCAAAGCCTCTGAATCCTCCTCATCCTCTGAATCCTCCTCCATGGCCAACATAAGCCAGATCATGCTGTGGTCCTGCTGCTTGACCCTGTGTTTCTGATTGGACTCTGTACAGGTCTTGCTTGCTCCCGACCATGAGATCATAGGCTCGGCAATCATGTTCATCATGGCCTATGGACTTGCAGAAGATGCAGTATAAGTTCTTAGGTGTCTGCACATACTTCTGAAGTAGAGGTCACTGGTGAGGTAGATGTCCTCTTGTTTTCAATATTTCACACCACGGCCCATGAGTCTGTGGTAAGGGGTTAGGAGCCTCGGTTGCTAGATATTCTACAAAGACTGGACAGTTATATTTAGTATGGCCTTGTGCTTTACACTTTATGCACCATATGTCTTGCGCAACCTCTTTCCCTTTCTTAAGTTCATGCATCTGTATCGTGAGATTAGCCAACTGGTTTTGCAGATTTGTCATACCTGTGCTAGTTTCAGCTAGAGGTGAAGCCTCTAGTTTCATCGCCATCTCCAACGTATCGTCCTGCGTCTAGAGTTTCTGCTGCATTAATGGTAGTCTAATGTGAGGGAGCAGCACTGCAATAAACCATTCCTTATGCTGCTCCGGTGCAAACTCAAAGCTGACTTGGTCTATAAGGGCTTTAAATTTCTGATCGAAGTCCCACACTGACTCTGTAGGTAACTGTTTGATGTCTTTGAGCTCTGTAATGCACTGTGACTCAGACTTAGGTTTATTAAAATCTTTAATCATGGCAGTCCTGACCTGGACAAGTGTTTTCGGTACCGCTGAGGTATACTTCATATACCATGTTAAGGATCGTTCTCTCAGTGTGGTGACCAACTGTACAAGTTTACTATTATCATCATTGATTGCTTTAATGGTCCACACGGCTTCACATAGAAACAAATGCTGCTCTGGGTCCTCTGCCCCTGTACCCTTAAAGATAGGTGGCTTCATGTCATCCCCCATTCTATTTCTACATGGTGGATGTTGATTTGCTGTGTTACTACCACTCGACGATGTAGGTGGAGGTGATGTAGCGGTAGTATGTACTGTCTGGGAACTACTAGATGGAGTTCCTACGGGATTGTTCTGAGTCCCGATCTATTTCTGTGGGGTATAAGGGTGGTAAGGGATACCCCCTTCTGTTCTATCTGTATGATTATGACTCTGTTGTCTAGTATTATCTGAACTATCTTCAAATATGGGAGAGATGAAATCTACTTTGTATTTCTTTCCACTACGTGTACGTCCAATGTCATCAAAATCACTTTCAAACTCTTGTGACATTACTATCTTTACTTATTAATCTGAAACTAGATCCATTCTTCCTTTTTCATATAATAACATCTTAATGGACAAGTTTAAAGATTTTAGGTACTTACCGCGATATCCTTTGAAGAAGTACCGCTCAGCCTCGCTGAAGCTTTTTCTCTGGTCAACTGCAAACTCTGTGACGAAGCCTTCTAGCACACTCGCAAGCCAGAAGTCTACTGTCCTCGTAATGGGATTATCAAGGTTCTTCACGGTCTGAATCAGCTCCGGTGTCCAGACGATGTTTATTTTCTTCTTGAATATGTTGTTATCAGTCAACTTTGATAACTAGTCGTAAAGCTCGTTTCCAAAGGTCGAAAAAAATATCGCATGCAGGTCTGTAACGATATGTTTTTGTAACCAGTCCTCTGTACTCAGTCTAGGACTGTTGTTCTCTCATTCAGCAAACTCTTTCTCATTAGACACAACCCACTCATTGAGTTCATCTCTAGTAGGATGCCAACAGAACATCTGTGCTCAGTTTGTTCAAAACCGGCAACGAAACCATTTCTTGGCTGTCTGGGCAGACCCAGGTTTACTATAATGAACCAACAACACCCCTAGCTCACTGGCCCTTTCAGCGATAGACCACGGAGTAGCCTGAAGTCTCACCCGAAGTGATCTTAAAAGGTTGGTCGAGGACTCAAGTGTCTCGACCAGGTTCTGTATTGCATCCTGTGTGCGTCTCGCAGCTCTTCTTAGCTCGTGAGACCGATATTTCCTCTCTGCGACGCGATGCGTAGTTTCCTCTTGCTCACAATGACTTAACCTCTATCGCATCACCACGCCCGGGGCAACACCTAAATCCATCCTACGCTTGCTCCTCAACCCACGGTATCGTGCACCGCAGCTCCTCTGTCGGTGCGATATCGCCTCCCTGCGATATCCTACCGCTGCGACTCAGCGTACTTATCTTACTAGTGTTAACTTACCGGACACAATGTGCAAAGCGGTCTTATACTGCGACACTTAACTGTCTCAGGTGAAACTTAGACAAATCCTTATACAGAATACCTAAAAGGCTTCAACTTGCATTTATCCTGTTATTATACTATGAACTAAATAACATACACATACATATATTTACTGTAAGCAAAGTTCATGTACTGAATGACAGATATAACAAGCAAATACAATCACATGAATCAAACCCATAACACTCTGATTTTATGTGGTTCACTTCTAGGATGGAAGTTACGTCCACAGAACTATGTTTCTATATTATAAATTGAGAGAGGTACACAGTTCTGCTGCACCGCATATGCAGCTAGAGATCTTCTAGGTAACTCGCACACAGCCTGGAGCCCTTCTCTCCTAGATCTCTTCTCTATCTCTATATTGACTTCTTACAATATACTCTCACTCTCTCTCTCTCTCTCTCTCTGTCAATCCCTGCGGATTGTTACAATACAAAATAACAGTAATCTAACAGACTACTGATAACCTGACTAGCTGGATGGCCTAAAATGCCCAAAATGCCAACCTTTTACAATACAAAATACATCCTTTTATAGGCGTCCCGAAGGTCTCGCCATTACAACACTGTGGGCCTGTCCCAATAGTAACCCAAACCCTAACTAGTGACAGTTGGTGTATCTGTACTTGGGGTAGCCGCTTTCCGTCACACCACTACCCTCTGCAGTCTTCCATGCTTCCCGGCGCTGACCATGGGTACTATGCACCGCTTCCCTTCTTCTGTCCTTCGTCTTCAATACCTCGGCCTCATTGCTCCTTTTCCTTTATGAGGGTAGCTGAGCCCTCCTATCTTCGCCGCTGCCTTTAATGCAGTGGTTGAGCTCTCTCTTCTCGGCTGCTCAGGCACTGTCGTCTTTCTTGACTTCTCTGTTTCAACAGTCACAGTTTTCGGCTCTGCTCTGCAGCTAGAAACATGCTACGGTGTCGTAGCTTTACCTTATCTCTTCGTCTTCACCAAACTGTCTATCCACCAAAATTGAAGCTTTTCCTGTAGCTGCGGGACCCTGCTCCAACAAAGACATTCTTCATTTGAGACTTCCTAGACAAAGGGGCGGAGCTGCTTGATTAAAAGGAGAGGGTATGCTTTTTTATTATATGAGGGCCAAAGTCAATGTACTTAGATAGGGACTCTTTCCAAATTACTAGTAGAGATCAGTAAATAAGAATGTACTTTCCTTGCCTGATGTGGACAAGCATCGTAGGACCTTATTATTCCTATTTCTCAACCCTTTCCCGATGCGGACAAGCAACTTCGTACCAGATATTTTCTCCAAATATCAGGAACGCCTCCCGAGTTTGACCGTAGATCATTGCCCTATTAGTTTTCCACCCCTAAACACCCCTTTACTGGATGCATATATCTTTCTTACTTTAATATATATCGGGGAGGAACGCGTAGCCCTACATCCATTTGTTTCTCTTGCCCGGTGAAGGACTTAATAGTTGGAAAGGTTTTGCCATCCCATCCATCCAGCTATTTAACAAGAGCCATAGCCAGCAGCACCAAGAGCAGATCCGAGCACTGATACAACACGAGATCAAGTAGTTTATCCAGTTAGTTGGTGAAGCAGTTCCATACCCCATAGCACATCCAGTAACGGAGGGGAAGGTAGCTTACTTCAAATGTATAAGGGATGTTGAAATGGAAAGTACGCTGAACAAGATGAAGAGTCTATTGATTCAGTTGCTGGGGTGGGATCATAACCTGTTGATCCATAAGCATAACCCGCAGCATACCTTCAAACACGTCTACTTCGGCGATTAATTTAGTTGTTGTCAGTAGCATGATGAAAGGTTAAAGGTTGAGCCATGTTACCAATAGATGAGACTGATTGAGTTCAACAGATTGAGAACTTAATCTTCCTTTGCTTCTGGCCTATGTGTGGTAGCTCTTGGTAGGTGTTTCATACTCGTGGCATCTCGGTATCTAAGAAGAAGTCTTGGATGGCTGTAGCTAGGTGTGCAGTCCCGTCCTGGTTTTGTGGTTGGTGGGCTCGATCAATCAATGGATTTCATCTCCAACAACCCCTTCTTCGTGCAGTCAAGTATTGACCTTCATCTTTGATTACTTTGTATCTCTATTATATATTCTATTATTATACATACAAGACTAGCATGCTTACTGCATACTGGACTTCTGTCCTCAGTCACGCTCATCCATAACTAAAGTCACTTCTTTCCTTAGTTTTATTCCTAACCTTACTTCTTTTCAATTCCTAGCCCACTCCAAAATGGGTTGCGACCGTAAGACTCCACAATCTCTGAGAAAAGGGCCATAGGTATGAAACTTTCAGAGCTTATTTGAGAGGAAAAGCTTCAGTGTATCGGGGGAAAACTACATAGCCATACGGAGGCTCCACCTATTTATATCCCGATCGAAGCAAGCTTAGTACGACCAAATCATCTCCTTGTTCATCACTGACCCCCAACTGGAACCATGAAATGGAAAGTGAATTGCATTGGTCACTACGGGTACTATCCCAACTAGAATTTAGCAGAGGAGCAGGAATTTGAAATGCATACCCATGCACCAAGTTGTCATCGTCCTCACCGAGGACCCAGGCGAGCATTGATACTGAATCCTTGAACCACGGTTTGAACAAAATGATATAGTAAGGAGGTTCAACATTCTCATCTATTTTGGTCTCCTCATGAGTAGGCATAGTATCAACCTTGGACTTATACATGTTATTATTTGTTGTACAAGCCCATGCTTTTTTATCAATATCTATTTTATTCAGTGGAAAACCCAGTTGAGGTGTTGGTTGACGAAACATTGCCTTGATGGCATACCTTGATCCAATAGTTTCTTCTCCTCCTATACCCCATTTTATGAGAGATTGGTTGAGCTAAGCCAAGCTAAATTGACTGTTGAGAATAATCCTGCCTTCTAAACCATACCTTGCTGCTCTGGTAGATGAATGAAGTGAATTATTAGCCCTTCCCTACTAATAGCTATAGGTAGGGTTATCGGGGAGAGGTGTGGGCACTTAAAAACGATAGCCAGAACTGGTCGAGCGCAAGCAACCTTTCATTTTGATGCCGTTATCAGCCCTTCTACTATTATTACAAGATTTATACTCAGAATCCAACCACGACGGCGGCTCTTTGCCTTTCAAAAACCTCTTACAGCTTGGCCGACTTAATCAACTACTATAATAGGTGTAACGGTAGGTGTAGCGATGCTGAGTGAAAGCGGTGCCTCATTTAATGCTCCCAAGTTTCCACCTCGATTTATTACCTCTGATGATATAGCTAATCCACTTTGTCATACTCGTGTTTCAAATGGTTATAACTAATTCCCTACTATTAACATTTCTATTTCCTCTCAAGGGCCAGTAGTGTTTATAAATGATATGTTGATAAATCAGCTATAGTAAGAAGAATCGATTCTACCCATTCGAGTAATAAGTGTAACCGTTGCACTGATAATTGATAGATCAATATTAGGGTGATTGACAACACCTCTCCATCTAATGTCCTCTTGTAGATACTACTCCAGGCTCGGCCACATGTATTTCCTGAAAGTGTGATTGATGTGATATTCAATAATGGGTTTACCCTCTATGTGTGGACCTCTGGTTGGGTACCATCTAATGAAGTACTCCTAGGCCCATACACTAAGAAATCCATAGCATTTCAGCTCCTATCCATGACACTCAATCTATGTGTCTAAATCATCATGTACCTATGCTAATAGCACCTATCTAAGAGCCACCTATCTAGGCCTCTCCCGGAGGCTTATAATAAAGGAGTATGCATCTCTGAGAATCAAGTTACCAGAGTGTGCCCCCACTAAGTATCTAAGTAAAGGCTCGTGGACTAACTGATCATCATATTTTGACCTGTATGTGCTTCTGTCTCACCGTGCTATCCCCCTATGCCTCACTCGCTCATCGAACATAAAGAGAGATATTGTATGTCACTCATCAGGTGGGATAGTGTTTCATCATTATATTACCATTGGCTCTCAGGCAGCTAGTAGCCCTGTAATGTGGTATATGTCCTTTTAAATGGGCCTTAGCTCTCCTAATTTTTATTAGTAAATTGTGCTTTACTGGATTATAATGGCCGAGTAGCTCTCATATTTATGTGTAACATGGTGTCACTCTATAAATATCCATCGCCTCTAGTAGCCCGCAATTTGTATAAACTCTACATAAGTAAAATGTAATGTATAAGGTTCCCCCTACGCCTATACTAATCTATTACTCAATGGATGTCCTCCTTGAATACCCTAAGGAATGATCTTAGTGTTCTCGATAATAGCCTTGTGTCATGATGTGGGGGAAACAGTGGGAACCTTCTAGTACTAGGCTCAACTATAACTCTACCTTAGCCTTTGGTTGTACTCCCGCGTCATCTAGGATCTCAGCTCTCTTTGGATTTAGTCTCTCTATGAAGCATCCAACCCTTGGTCCTCCTGGTTGGACACCATTCAACCCCTGAGCCCATCACTCTGTTCAGGAATGAAAAGGAAATAAGAAAAGATTGGAAAAGCTCTATGGCTGCCATGGAGCCTTCAGACCCTATTGCAGAGGCTAGGATTTTTCCTAGCGATTCTAGTTAGAGTAGTCTATTCACTATGACCACCTTTTTCTCGAGCCTGCTAGCGTACCCTTGCCTTCAGTGGACAAGACTTCGTACGTTCAGAGAGATTTTTGGTGTTTGGTATATCAAATGGAACTCTAACTTTATGAGAAAAACTTCGTTCCATCACTTCTTATGGGATACCCGCGATGACCCTTTTTGGTTACCGCTTCCTTAAGGTATTGATCAAACAAGCCCAACTTTATAAATCAAAATGTGCTCCATTGCTTTTTTCTTCTATAGATTGGGGTGAATGCAATACCAACTATTTGCTCGAATTCCTTCCCCTCCTTTGTCGAGAAAGAGCTATGCACCTTTATTTGTCCGATGCGATACAAGTGATCCCTTCCTTCCTTTCATTATTTTTATTTCCCTTTCATTAAGTCTTATTCCTTGCTCATAGATTTAAGTCTTCATATTTTCTTTCTTGAACCTTTCATTCAAATTTCCTGTATTTATTCACTGCTAAGTGGGTTTCACTTTCCTTTCCTTCCTCTCCCGGTTGGTCGAGTGTCTAAAGACCCTTCTTTCTTTAATGTTATTCTTATGTTTCATTCAGTCTTCTTTTATTTGTCAGGCACCTTCTTCTTTTGATCTCTTTCTTTTTGGCTTGGTCACTCTTTTTTTCTTATTCTCTATATGATTACTATGGATGGGTACTCTAATGAAAGGTGGTGCATATCAAGGGGTCTACTTAAGGGGTAAGTTCAAGGTGTAGGTAAAAACTCTGCTCTCTCTTATCTCTCAAGCTGTTAATGTTCTGCTGCGATATGGGCATAGTAAGAAGTGTGAAGAGTGGCATACTGGTAGTAGCATATTTACTAACTAGTCCCAATCCCAACAGCAGAGTAAGCACCACCAATAGCACATGTGTAAGCATTCGTAAAATCCCAAGCACCATAAGTTCCAAAGGTAGGAGAGGCAGGCACATATAAAGAAGAAAAGTGAAAGAAGCAAGGGTGTTTGTAGGTACTGTAAAATAAGCTGTCTAATCTGTTGTAAAAATAGTCAAAATTGAAGCTGTGACTAATCAACCCTTGCCCGATGCGGACAAGCGACTTCGTACCACCTATGCTTTTATTTCGATTTAAGCTTAAACTTGGTAAACTGTAACTAGGCGCTTAAATGGATCTTATCTAAATAAGAAAATTGGTCCTTCCCCTCCTTTGTCGGGAAAGAGCTATGCACCTTATTTATTAATATGTAAATTATAAAGGAAACTAAATGTAGTCGCTTTCCCAACAAAGGAAGGATAGGGGGGGGTATTCACTATCAAAAATATAGTTAAGACACCCAGTCCACCCTTCTAATTATATCAAAGTGTTTCGTAAGGGCATTTTCATGAAAATAGAATAAAATTCATTTTTCACCCCCCTCATATGTTTTCTCATAACTCTCCATGCCATAATTTGGGCAGTTGTTCAATTTGGTTTCATGCTGATAGTGTGATGATTGGACCTTTTGTTCCTCCATGCATGCCATACTTGTTGTAGAGGTCATCTTCCCCAGTTTTATTCATTGTCTTATACCCTGTCAATTTTGTGTTTATATCAAGGCCATACATGGAGAGGCCTGTCATATATGTACGTGCTCCAGTGTACTGGGGTATAGCTTCCCAACCCATAACTGGCCTTACTGCACTCTACTAATGATATATTTGATGCATCGTTGGACTGGCAGAGTGTTTCCAAAAGGTTGGGACCTGGAGTACATTGAGTAGGGAGGATACTTCTAATGACCAAAACTCATCGATCACCTCCATCCTTACTTTGCCAGTGCTCAACTCTACTGGTATCATATCTAAATATTCCTAGAGCTCAGAGAATTGCTTTGCATCTATGAAATAATGCTATGTGATCCTAATAAAAGAGACTATTGTTGCGAGGTCTCCTCTCCGGTGTACCTTGACATATATAGGGTTTGCATGCACTAATTATTTTATGTATAGAGTTTGTATCATAATTGTATTATCCATTTATTCCAGTAATAGTCCTCTCCTTTTAGTCGAGACCTCCTTCCTAAGGACCTCAGCACCTAATTGAAATTGAGGATAGGCCTGGATTATATATTGAATTCTTGCTTGTTTCTTTTTTTGTTGAACTATTTCATAAGTTAGAGCTCAATAACCATAACACTTGGCCATTTGAAGCTTGGGTTGCAAGATATGTTAGAAGTGGTAGAGGTTTGGAGTATAAGTATAAGTAAATAATCAATTTGGTAGACTGCATTTTAGATGGAATTTGATTCATAACTGAGCATTACTAGAAAGAAGTGGATTGTGAAGTCATTACCGAAATTGTCTCGTCAACTTAGGACTTACACATTTTCGTAGAGTATGTAATCATTTCTAACTTTAGTGGCGTATTTAAACTCAAGTTGATAATAATGGACTCGAACTTGCTTTCAAACGGGCGAGGATGCTACCTTGGATGCTGCTATCCTTGCTTTAGGTGCTGTTGACTCATGTATGCTTGCTTTGCTGACTCCGTATCTTTTTCTCTCACCTATGTATCTATTGCTGGTGGTTCAACTTAATTAAAAGGAAATGGGTAATCTTCAACAGGAACAAGGTCATCGCTGTTCGAACTAGTGTTCCAATAGCGGTTCACACAGGCGGTGTGACCTTTGAATTCTAATAGGAGAATCTCTTCTCTTCCATTTGAGTAAGTGCATACTGGCTTGTGATCCTACAAGTCCGATGAGCTAATAGAATGGAATTCACGTCATCACGCGATAGCAATGGATCCTCTCTTTAGTTTCAAAGCCTATTGATCCGAGACCGGTAGCAATGGAAAAGGTAGCATCATGACCAGGTTCAGTTGATCCAGCGCCAGTTGCATATTTAGTTTACCTAGTATTTATACCACCTCGCCTAGTTTCGCCTTGCTCCTTCTTATCCCGTGACTAGGATCTCTAATTGGCAGAGTTGGGAGTATATTAGAGTTATATACAAACACAATCTGAAATGGAAAATATATCTATGCATACCCCTTCCCAAAGAGTACAAAAATTAAGACAAACAATAACACAATCAATTCCTTGTATAGTTGCAAAATTTTGATGCAAATCACATATCATTATTCCAATATAATCTAGCACCTTCCCAGATCTGATATGAGGCTGAAAAGACTCCAATATATCATAAATATTATCCTATGGAACAACAAAGACAAAATCTTAAGTGACTCCATGAGAATATAGGGCTAGACTAGGAAAAGTATGAGCAAATAGGAAAAACAGATGAGTGTAATAATCTAAATGATGAATGGACTTGAGATATGAACCATAAGTGCTTATAAAAGATCCAAACATGTGTAATATAAGTCCAATTATGACTAAGATCATATATAACCAACCAGTGAAAAATAGGCCAGACTGGAAACCATTAAATATAAGTAACGCTACATAATAAACCAATGAGGAATCAACTAGTGAACTTGGGGTTTGTATAGTCGTAGGAGTATTTAGAGGTATGGTAGATGGTATGGATGGTGGTATGAATGATGTCATGACATGAATATCAACCTGAAAAGCATGCTTGTAAATCAGAATTAAGGAGTGAGGAAGAGATTCTTAAAGACAAGTCAGTATTGTTGTAATCTCACAGATCACATAAGGTTACCAATAATACATACAAAAATATACAGAATATACACAGATACAAGAGACAAGAACAGATAGGATAAACAGATTATATTATTCTCAATAGATCGTACAAAGCCAAGAACTGAACTGCGTTCTTGTGAGGCTCAACAGCCTAATATATACAGATTACAAACAGTTACAAGATAACTACCTGTCGGTTCGGTGAACCGACACAACTATTAGTTAGCAGTCTTAATTACTGTGTTTGCTCGGCCGACCGACTTAGTCGGCTGATCGACTAAGTCAGTCTTCGTTCAAGTCGACTTATGTCGACTCTCTCCTTCTACATCTCCCCCATAAACAAAACATTTCTTCGTCCCGAATAAAAGATGTAAGTACAAAAATGAAGTCCTGTCGAACTTTTCAGACTTGCTCCGGGTGAGGACTATGTAGTCGGATGGTCGGTCATCTTTGAACGCACACTTCGACGATGGCGGGAGATGTGATGGCAAGTTGACGCTGGAAATCTGTCCATGTCTGCAGGGCTTTCTGGATGTCGATGGTTAGAGTTGTTACACTTGATAATACCGACATCTTTTCGGCCATAGGCATTTCTGCAATATTTTCCATGCTAGGACCCAACAGTTGGTTTTGTTCTTCGGCGGTATCCAGGAGTCTTTTCATTTGTGGACAAATGTGGTCAACCTTCTCCAAGTTTGGTAAGGCTTGTTTTACCCACTGATGAGCTTCTCGTTCGATTTTTTGTAGCTTGCTACTTTCCATCACAATCTTCTCTTCAAGGGTCTACCTCAGTTCTACCTCGGTCATTTTCCGACTTTCCAAGGCCTGAATGCCTTGTCGTGTCTGCCTGCTCTGATGATAGACCTGCCCATAATGAGTCGGCCAATCTCTTAGCACTTCTTCAGTAACAATGGATTCCTCCATATGGTCCTGTAAAAGTTTGTAAGCCTCCGAAAAGGCAGTATGCTGGGTCAGGAGCAGTCGAGCAGTATCTTCTTTTTGTTATGCTCTAGTCCCTTGGATATGTGTCTGGATAGTCGACACCAAGCCTTCAAACAGCTGATACGCCCTTTCGAGTGGTCGGTCCGTTGCAGTTTCGACCGGTCCTGGGGTGACAGTTTGTGCAAGAGACCTACACTTGCCGAGAAACTCGACCTGTTCAGCCTCCTTATCCCTGAGTTGTTTCTTTACTGTTTGTGTCCTCTTCTTTGCTTCTTTTGCTAGGGTGTTTAGCAGTTGGCCGACCTCTGTGTCGGTCAACGAACTTGCATATTTTAAACTTATCCGTAGCCTGGATGGTCGATGCTGGTCTGTCTGTTGCTTTTGTTTGCTAGCATCGTGCTCTTGAGTACCTGCAGTAGTAGAGGTCGGTTCTGTGGTCTTCTGTTGCTGTTCTGTTGGCTTGTCTTGAGGGCCTGCAGAAGTGGAAGGTGGAACAGAAGTCAAAGGTGCTTGTGTCTGAAAGGGTGGTTCAGTGGTCGGGGGATTTTGTGGTTGAGGAGGTGGTATGTCCACTTCCGGCTGTGAAGATGATGGTGGGTTCGGCTGTGAATCAGGCGGAGGTGGAGGTGGTGGAGATGATGGTGGTGAAGGTGGGGATGGATGGTTTCCTGATCCTGGTGGTGATGGAGAATGGTATTGGGAACTTTGGTCGGAAGACATAATGTCTTCTTCCGGTGGGAGTTGGTAGTCGGTGAAGGTCTATTCATGCCCTGCTATGTCGCCACCGTCATGGACCCTTGTAAATACTGTTGTTTGCTGGGCATATATCTTTTTGCTTGCTTTTAGTGGTGATGTTGTCCGTATTGTTTGTGCCGACTGGAATATTGCAGGTAGCGTCTAAAAGAAGGCTTTGAGTTTAGCGTCCGTGCTGGCCCTGGCCCTGAGTGCCTCCAGGATGACTCTTTCATATACTTCTGGGGAAACGTCGGCCTGCTGCCCCGGTTCTTGCTCCTCGACTATGGTGGTCGGGGATGGAGGGGGAGGGGTCGACACAAGGTCGACTATATTTTCAGGTGTCGACTGAGTTTCATACATACAAAAATATACAGAATATACACAGATACAAGAGACAAGAACAGATAGGATAAACATATTATATTATTCTCAATAGATCGTACAAATCCAAGAACTGAACTGCGTTCTTGTGAGGCTCAACAGCCTAATATATACAGATTACAAACATTTACAAGATAACTACCTGTCGGTTCGTTGAACCGACACAACTATTAGTTAGCAGTCTTAATTACTGTGTTTGCTCGGCCGACCGACTTAGTCGGCTGATCGACTAAGTCGGTCTTCGTTCAAGTCGACTTATGTCGACTCTCTCCTTCTACAAGTATCTAGTGAAAAACCACAATTATTGAGAGATGAATCTAGGAGACTGATAGGTGGATTATCAAATAAAGAAACTGATATATCAGAAGTTAATTCTATATTAGATATGTTAGGAAATGGTTTAAATCTGTCACTCAAGGCATAGTTTATATCACCTTGGAACTACGCACTATGACAATGTTCTGAAGAATTACCAGGCTTCTCTAGCTCATCTGGAACTTCAATGTTGTGCTTCTCAAGAATCTGAGACATGATTTCCATCTTCTTCTTGAAAAAATTCTTTTTAGGATGAAATCCCTTACATAAATAAGAACACTTGGATTTACTTCCTTTCTTTTTGACTTTCTTCATTGAACCTTCATCAGTAGGCTTCAAACTTTCATCTTCATTATCTGACTTTGGCTTCTTCTCTTTCACAATTTTCTTCTCTTTAGATTTGGTATTCTTGCTTCCTTGAATTATGAGAGCATGATCCTAGTCCTTGGAAGATCTAAGAGCACCCATTTGGATCAATTTATCTTGCTACTTTGTCAATGAATCAAAGAATGTACTCAAAGAAGGCATTTTCCAATTAGAAAAAGAAGGCCTAGTAGCATGAAAAATAGACACAAAACTGAGTATTCAGGACCCAATTTTGATAAAATTGAAAGAATAAATTGATATTCCTTTTTTTCAATCCCACATTGCTTGAGAAATAGAGCAAGTGACTTGAATTTGGTGAAGAAACCCTCAATAGAAATGAAACTGCTTGGACTCAATGAGAATAATTCATTCTCCAATTGATGTGTTCTTAACTCATCTTGAACTCCAAAGAGAGACTCAATTTTGGTCCATACTTGGTTTGGAGTGGTCGAACCATCTAGATGAAAGAGTAGATCAGGGGAAATAGAGAGGAAAATCAATCCATAGGCTTCATCCAACCTATTATGCCACTTAAATTTCTCAACAACAAAATTTGGTTCATTTTCTAAGGCCATATAAACTATATAGAGTCCCTTACTGCGCAATAAAATGCCAATTTTGGCTTTCCATTTGTGATAGTTGAAGGGATTCAGGATCATAGTTTAAGAAGAATCCATACTGAGATGTTGATTCACTCAAGAAGATACTCTTTGCAACTTGCACAAATAAAACTAGGATAAAATATTGTAAGCTTAAATCAAGGTCTTCTTCAGAGAAAAATAGGAGATTGGATGTGCTCTGATAGAGAGAACATATAGGTCCTCAACTCTGTTGAAATTGAACAACCTTGTGCTCTAATTCCATGTAGAAATTGTAGCTCTGATACCATTAGAAAAATATCCTTGATGTGAATAATAAGCACGGTAGGTAGATATTTCTACTAAGATAATT
Organism: Pseudotsuga menziesii; assembly: GCA_001517045.1. NCBI lineage: Eukaryota > Viridiplantae > Streptophyta > Pinopsida > Pinales > Pinaceae > Pseudotsuga > Pseudotsuga menziesii. The sequence continues at coordinate 752,438 of LPNX010708046.1, forward strand.
CTCACAAGTATGCACAAGAAGAATAGAGAGAAGAATAAGAGACTGAATACAAAAGAATTGATCCAATATATGTCCAAGTATTATTGTTCAACTAAATAAATGATGAACTAATAATGAATTGATTGAGTGATTATTACAATAGTAATACATCCTTATAGCGGAAAATTGAGTTGGTAGAAGACAACTCATGCTAGCTCATAAATTATAATTACCAAATATAATAAACCCCATAGGTGGCTAAAGCACTTCCCAAATCAGTCAAGGACCTCACGAATTAGCTAAAGCATGAGTGAGTTGTCATGAATGATGGAAAAACATGCTAATCCTGGAATATGGAGAGAAAATAATGGAGGATGGGTTGGAAACAAAAGATAGCAGTTTCCTAGTTGACTAACTTTACCTTATCCACATAAAAGTTGGAATCAAGCAAAATACATACATAATCTGCAAGAAGGCGTAGATACTAATTTTGGTAGTCAATAAAGTGGACATGATCAAACTCGAATCAGGATAAAATCACTCCTAGGGTATATATGACAAGTATTGACCAAGTGGTGCAAGTGCCATCTATCTAGGCTAGTAGGTAGGAATTTAATAAAAAATGATAAATTATTTTTATCCTAATCATTAAGTGGGTTATTATATTCCCATAAATCTGTATTTTTACATTTGTTAATTTTCATTCTCAGTCTGAAGATTTTTCAAAATTCATTCCTGGTTAGACGCTTTGCTTTAACAAGATTTCCCTTATTTTATCACCATCATACTACAATACCTTTAATGTCTAATGAAATGCCACGTTTCTTTCCTTTGAGGGTATATGTTCATAGCAACCAATATTGAAGTATTTTTGAATGATATTCATGAAATCGACTCCATGCCCAATGGACTCTTCCTTAGTTTGAAAAACCACTCCTCTTGAAACTAAAAACCCACATTTACTCGAAGTTCTAGCCACTATACTGATTAAATAACCAATTATTGTAGTGACCTTGAGTGACTAAGTTATAGGATAGAGGAATTTCTGAGTTGGAAGGGTTAGCTTCCAGTCTTAAATCTTAGTTTGAGGTTACCTCAAATATTTTCCTAAAAATCATGGGAATTTTCTGAGTGATAACAACCAACTTACTTAGCTATTTCAACTAATTGACTTAATGGTGATTTTATCGGTATCTTATATTGAGACGAAGATATCAATGATATCTAGTCTAACTTCTTTATTTTATTTATCAACTTTTAGTACTAATTAGTCCCTTCTAATTGCTAAGCCCTAGGTATTTTTGTGTGCCGTGCGATAACTATTAGTTTCTTTGGTGTCCCCACCTAGTACTAGCCTTTAATCATTAAATTATGTGTCACTTATAAAATTAAGAGTCGTCTCAGTGAACATCATAGTTTACTTTCATTGTTAAGTGCCTGCGGCACCAAGATAACATTCATCATCAACTCATGGCCACTCAACCTCTCCCCCCAGTGGAGTCCATGCCCCTATCATTTTAGTCACGTCAATTCTCTAGTCTCGTAAGTCTACAATTCAAATTATAACTTAGGAATTCACATTGATGCTTATAGAGTTTTACCCATGGAGCCTCGGCTTGAGCTCCTTGCCATGAGCAGGTACATAATTTAGCTTTTGGTTACAAATACAGGGGCATAAAGGAGGGGTATTACAAAATGCTTATGCACATAAATCCTTCTTAACATGTTGATTTTCTCATGTTCATATGCATATAAATAAACTCAATTTCATGCTACTCATAGGCCTCCAATTTAGTAATTCAAGTTGGGGAATTTAATTCAATTCGATATAAATTAATAGTCATTCATAACACACAAATTATGCATTTTCATAAACAACGATAAACACTTATCTTTTAGTTGAAGTTGTTTTTGAAACTAGCTATGGACGAGTAATGTTCCACCCAACCGTAGGAAACCTGTCCGTGTTAGGTTTTTATCATTTAGACAATATGATCTTAGGATCTTATCTGAGAGAATAACATGCACAACAATCAATCACAAGATACAATAGACACAAATATTTTCCTCGGGGAAACCGTAAAGGAGAAAACCCCGCAACTTCCTCAGAGATAGAATGAGCACCAATGGTAGCATTAAAACCCAAAGACATAAATATGATCTCCAATAGCTGTTCTCTCTCTCACTTGTGTGAGCTCCTCCTCTCTCACCTATGCGCTATAGCTGGGTGAGTGTGTGTCTAAAATAGAGAGGCTCACTCTCTATTTATACTAGTTTCCAACTTGACAATTACTTACTAGGGCCGAATTCTCTAGGAGAGTCTAATAACCCTAAAGTACTCAAACTTCACTTTGGCCATTTCTAGCATAGAATCACATCAGGGCTGATTACGTCCAAGGATAACCTACGAGCTTCGCCAGGACTGATTACATCCGAGGACAACCTACATGACTGATTACGTCTAAGAAACCTATGAGCTTCGCCAGGATTTATGCTAATACAACCTGTCTCACCGGCTATGCTAGGAGTCCCTCTTTTGAGAGATCTCGATCTAGATCTCAAAATGGAGCTTCACTGCTCCTCTCTCCCAAGTAGTCAATCAAGTGGCAACATATTTTTCCTTGGCTGTACTCAGTGCCATGCAGGACTCCTTCCTGCTAAACTAAGAGATCACACCTGATCTCATAATGAAGCAGCACCTCGAAGTGATCTTCCTACCAATGGTACTACCTGCCTAATATGAATCCACATAACTCTCCAGGTTAATCTTTTGATTCATATCATACTTGAGACTATACTCAACTATACCCTTCATGTACCTCATTGCATGCTTTGCAACCATTAGGTGAACATGTCTCGGATCTATCAGGAACTGACACATTGTGTTCACAACAAAGCAAATATCTGGTCTTATATTCGTCAGGTACATCAATGACCCAATCATGTAATGATACATCATGGCATCAACCGAATCTGATGAAGCATCACTCAATAGCTTCAGGTTCGATGCCATAGGTGTGGCCATGTCCTTGTTTTCCATCATCCCGAACCTCTTCAGGATCTCTACTGCATACTTCCATGGTAGATTCCATCCGCATTTTGCCACACCTCCATGCCTAGAAAGTAGTGCATCATACCCAAGTCCTTCATCTTGAACTCGATAACAAGTCTCCTTCTTGCATCTTTAATGAGTTCCTGTTTTCTTTTAGGATCAAGTCATTGACATATAACATGATCATCACTGGTATTCCACCTTCAACCTTAAAGTAAAGGTTGGAATCCGCTTTACTCTTAGTAAAGCCTAGAGTCATCAACAATCTGTCCATCCTATCGTATCATGTTGAACCTTGGGATCTTTTGTAGTCACTCCCTCTGAAGCGGAGCATCATTCTCCCTTTTCCTTTCGTAATCTATGTATCAAAACATTATATACTAGAGTGACAAGTAGCTCCCTCTACTACTAATATTCCATGTATCCATCTAGGGTCACTGGATACCAAGATCCTCTATCTTGAACCTTTTCAAAATTTCTTCTCGCACCCATCTGTGAGCTTGTCATCCTCTATAGGCTTTCATCTTCAACCTTGTAGCAAAGGTTAATATTTTCATCACTCTAGGTGATATTCAAGCTCCTGATATATGTGTTATCCCATGGGTGCCTTCTGAGCTCATACAAGGCCTTCTTTAATTTGCACACATGAGTCTGCCTGTCATGTGTCTTGTTAGATTTTTATCATTCAAGCTAGCATTATGATCTTAGGATCTTTAACTGAGAGAATATCATACACAACAATAAAACACAAGAGACAAGAGACACAAATAATTTTCCTCAGGGATACCATAAAGGAGAAAACCTCACAAATTCCTCAGAGATAGAATCACCACCAAAAGTAAAACCTGAAAACATAAAGATGATCTCCCGACAGCAGTAGTCTCTCTCTCTGATCCCAGTGTCTTCTCTCTCACTCATGCGACCCAATGAGTGAGTGTGTGTGTGATAAATAGAGAGGCTCACTCTCTATTTATATTCTTTCATTCACTTGAAACCCACTCCAACATGTTGGCCTCACTTAACAATTACTTAGTAGAGCTGACATCTCTAGGAGTGTCTAATGACCCTAGTGCCCCACAACTTATGGGGACTTTGCCTCCTCCGACCAACAAGGGGGGTATCCTTAACACAATGGTGGGGACTATTGCCCCGAATTACAATGACTCACCTAGGGTCGAATTCTCTAGGATAGTCTAATAACCCTAGGGCCCCACAACTGCGGGGAATTTAACCCTTGACCAATAGGAGGGTTACCCATAATGACTTGACATGACTTGTTTACATTATAGAACCTCCCGATAGGAACATCGGGGCATGACATGACTCAAATACATTACAGACACATCTCGAAATAAACATCATGGTACAATACATAAGATATACAGATGAATACATTCCAAAGTTACAAATACATCAACACTCCCTCTTAACTAGGAAGGTATTCTCTCGACGCAATTTATCAGCACAAGTCTTCTTCTCTGTATCATCTGGATCATCATCGAGTCCAAGTCATCTTTATCTTCAATTCATATTCATCTTCAAGTCATCTTCATCTGGATTTGGATCATCACTGGATCTGGATCATCATCACTGGATCTGGATCATCATCACTGGATCTGGATTATCACTCGATCTAGATCATCATCACTGGATCTGGATCATCACCATTGGATTTGGATCATCACTTAATCTAGACCATCACTTCTGGATCATCATCATGGGTGCTATCTCATGATTCTTCTCGTCACAAGAAGTTCTACAGAGCCAGCCCTTTTTCATGTTGGTTGTAGGCCTAGCCTCCATGTAGGTATTCTTTAGTGCTTACATCTAACACCAAGTCAGAATGGCCCACCCAGCGCTTACATCTGACCATGAGAGGAACACATCCAACACCATGTCAGAAAGGCACACCCAGCACTCATATTTGATCATGTAGGAACCAATCCTATAATCACATCAGAAAGGCCCACCACTCACATTTAGCCATGCGAGAACACATCCTGCAACCATGCTAAAAAGGCTCTACACTTCAAACCATGCGGGAACACATCCTACAACCATGCTGGAAGGGATCTGCACTTATATCCACCCATGCGGGAACACATCCTGCAACCATGATGGAAGGGATCTGCACTTACATCCACCCATGCGGGAACACATCCTGCAACCATGATGGAAGGGCTCTGCACTTACATCCACCCATGCGGGAACACATCCTGCAACCATTATGGAAGGGCTCTGCACTTACATCCACCCATGCGGGAACACATCCTGCAACCATGATGGAAGGGATCTGCAGTTACATCCACCCATGCGGGAACACATCCTGCAACCATGATGGAAAGGCTCTCAACCCCAGGTTGAGGGTTCTTGGTAACTGACCAGGTGCCTCCATTCTCCAAGAGAATGGAAACAACCCTTATATATTATCAAGTGGGAACACATCCCTCAATCACATCAGAATGGCCATGCGCTCACATTTGATCATGTGAGAACACATCTCACAGTCATATCAGAATGACCCTCAGTCCTAGACCAAGTATTCCTGGTAACTGACCAGGCACCTCCATTCCAAGAATGACAATAGCCCTTATATCTGATCATGTAGGAACCAATCCTACAGTCATATCAGAATGGCTCAGCACTCATATCTGACATTGAAGGAACCAATCCTCTCACAATGATAGAATGGATCAGCCCTTACGTCTAACCATGGAAGGAACCAATCCTCTCACCATGTCAGAATGGCTCACGGACTCATCACTTCCCCTTGGAAGGGACCTCGATCTGGAGAACACCAAGCTTCTCCCTGAAGTACTCAAACTTCACTCTGGCCAATGGCTTTGTCAACACATCAGCTATCTGTTCATCCGTCGCAACATACTGGAGCTTCACTGCTCCCCTCTACACCATATCCCTGATATAGTGATACTTGATCTCGATATGCTTCGACTTGTCATGGAACACCGGGTTCTCTGACAACTTCATACAACTCTGGTTGTCACAATGTATACAAGTAGCATCCAATTGGAGATCAAATAAATCAGATAGTAGCTTCCTTATCCATATTGCCTCACAACTACCTGAACAAACTGCGACATACTCTGCTTCAGCTGTACTTAGTGCATCACAGGATTGCTTCATGCTAAACCAAGAGATCACACCTTATCCCATACTGAAGCAACACCCTGAAGTTCTCTTCCTATCGATGGCACTGCTTGCCCAATCTGAATCAACATAACCCTCAAGGTTAATCTTCTAACTTGCTTCATACTTGAGCCCATAATAAACTGTACCCCCCAGGTACCTCAAAATATGCTTTGCAGCAATCAAGTGAACGTGTCTCAGATCTGTCAAGAACTAGCTCAAGGTGTTCAAGCAAAGCAAATATCTGGTCTTGTGTTTGTCAGGTACATCAAGGACCCAATCATCTAACAATACATCATAGAATCAACCGCTTCTGATGAAGCATCACTCAATAGCTTCAAGTTCGATGCCATAGGTGTGGCCATAGCCTTGCAGTCCATCATCCCAAACCTCTTCAGGATCTCTACTGTATATTCCCCTTGTCCTAGGGAAATCCCATCTACATTCTACCACATTTCCATGCCTAGAAAATAGTGCATTGACACATAACAAGAGCATCACTGGTCTTCCACATTCAACCTTGAAGCAAAGGTTGGAATCCGCTTTACTCTCAGTAAAGCCTAGAGCCATCAGTAATCTGTCGATCCCGTCGTACCATGTCGAACCTTAGGATATTCTGCAGTCACTCCCTTTGAAGCATCATACTCCCTCTATCTTCCGTACTCTATGCACTGAAATATTCTGTACTGGAGTGACAAGTAGCTTCCTCTGCTACTAATATTCTATGTATCCATCTAGGATCACTGGATACCAAGATCCTCTATCTTGAACCTTTTCAAAAGTTCTTCTCGCACCCATCTATGAGCTTGTCATCCTCTATCAACCTTGTAGCATAGGTTCAGATCTTCATCAAGCTCCTCATGTATGTGTTATCCCATGGGTGTCTTCTGAACTCATACAAGGCCTTCTTTCATTTGCACACATGATTCTGCCTGTCATGTGTCTCCACTCCCACTGGGTGAAAATGTCTCTTCGTAGTCTATGCCTTCTTTTCATGAGAAGCCTCGTGCTACGAATCTTGCCTTGTATCCCATGATGTTTCCATCTACTGCATGATGGAACTATGAACTTCCATTCATGTATCGATACTGCATCCTAGACATCATTCTTCTTGAACTAGTCTTCCCTTTCTTATTGGTTACTTCTTCATGGCTGGAAGATTTTGCATCAATGATGTCATTGTATTCGTCAAATTATTCTTCATCTTGAACTGTCATCACTTGTTCTTCGGAACAAGTCTCATTCTTCTTTTCTTGTAGGCGATGCAATCTTTTCTACAAGTCAAATGCATTAGTTGTATGGTTAGAAACGTTTCATAAGGTATATTCATAATGAAATTTTTTTATGGTTAAATATATGATCATGCAACTATTTTAGCCAATACAACATTCGTCCATATCTCACGAAAACTTTTCTATATGCCTTCCATCTCTACTAGGACAACATTGAGATTGTGCACTAATCCAATAAGTCAGCAAAGAAGTTTCATTATAGATAAGTAGCAATGGAGAGTTGTATAGCACCATGAGATACTTACCCATCATATGCATATTAGTAGTATACTGTCATTAATGCAAACATTCTATCATGCATAATACATTAACTGAATATAAACAAATGCATAATAAAACAATATCATGAAATGACAATTGAATACTTATCTTTATTTGTTTCATGGGTAGAGTCCTTGAGCCTTTAGCTTCATCGTCTTCTACATAGCATCATTTCTTATCCAAATGCTAAGATGGATAAGAGGTTCTTCAAGAGTTGAGATCTTCATATTCCTCATTGGTTGAGGGATCTTCTTTGGATGGTGAGAGCTTGATCTTCAGTTGCTCCCATCTTCTCTTCTCTTATTATGAGTCGAGTTTCTTCTTCTTGTGTGTGCTCTTCCCAGAGTCTGCTGAAAGTAATCACTTCCTTCTAGCACACATTCCTCACATGAATGAATCCCATGATCCTGGGAGGCCATTCAAGGTGGCTATCACCACTTCTTCTTCTACTACTACAAGTTGTTCTTTGATTTGAGAGATGACTGTATGGTCTCTGCATTCTCATTCTGGATCTTCACATTCTTCAACTGGTTTCTTAAGGTCATATTTCGATTTATGTTGTTCCCTTCAAATATATTGGTCACGGAATCAAACATCTCTTTCAGTGTCTTTAGGGAAGACACTTGTGGTACAAGTTGATCCATGATTGAATCAACAATGATCTTCTTGGCCTTGACCACGTTCTTCTTGTGTAAGGCTTTGAGCCTCATCTCCCTCTGGAAATGGAACCTCTCTACTTATGTAGGTGTCCAATTAGTTTTATTCGAAGAGATCATATACTTCCATGCTTGGAAATTTTCAACTTTACCAAGCTTATCATCAAGATGATGTAATAGATCACTTTGAAATGAGAACCTCAAATGGAAATAGAAAAATATTAGATCTTACCGATTTGAGGTGTCCGTCCTGGTTCCAGAGCTGGCTGATCTAGGGTTTGTCAGAGAAACCTTAATTTTAAAAACTTGGAATCTTTTGGATATGATTGGATAGAAATATATATTATTCAAGGAAAGCTGCCCAATGTACTCCTTTTCTGAAAACGGTGGAGGGAAGTTCCTAGAATAGGAAGCCCTAGTTTTCCAATTTCTTATGCAGAAATTCCTGTTACTGTTTCTGCGGTATCTTTGACATTACTGCTCCTCTATGTCTGAAAATTTTCACTATGGTATCCTTTTATGTTCCTGTTCCAACACCATAGGTTTCATCAGAATTGGTTTCACCAATTGGGACTTATGATCATTTTCCCAAGGTGACCTGTTACAGGACTGTTCATAACAACGAAGTTGTACAGACTGCCACATGTCACTAGTTCATCTTCTGAGTTTGAAACTTGGACCACTAAAAGTAAAGTCCGTGTCCTTTCTGGAAAATCTTTAGAAATTGAATTTGGACCTTTATATCCCAAGATATAGCGATTCTCCCCAGGTGTCCTGTTTAGGGATGAATTCTGGAAGAGGTTGGAACCCTAACTTGAAGGGACCATATCTCCCCGAATATAGAGAATCTAAGGCTGAAGTTTGGAAACAGTGTACATAGGGATTTTATCTTAGATCTCTGCAATTTTCAGCTCCTGAGCCTTCGTCAATCTTGAGATATAGCGAATGTACCAAAACTTATTAGTTTTAGTATTTTAGGGTTTTTTCCAGCTTGGGGTCAAACTAGGGTTTGACTTTCCCGGAGTTATACCCAACCAAAAATATTGATCCAAGTCTCTAAAATTAGATTTTTATGAGGAGAGAAATCCTATGCCGAGCTCACTCAAAAATTCATCTTTTGTAGAAATACCTAATTTTCCGCACCAAAACTGAAAATGCTCAGAATTGAATTCCGCTTCGACAGAAAGATGCGCCCTTCAATGGAGAGTCAACCTAGCATAATTTTGCTGATGGATTGTAGAGAGAGACCCAAAAAGTAAGAATCCCTAACTTATGCAGCTGCACAATGTCTTCTTCTCAGGTTAGCTCTGATACCATGTTAGATTTTTATCATCGAAGCTAGCATTATGATCTTAGGATCTTTAACTAAGAGAATAACATGCACAACAATAAAACATAAGAGAAAAGAGACACAAAGAATTTTCCTCGGGGAAACCATAAAGGAGAAACCCCCACAGATTCCTCAAATATAGAATCAAGACCAAAAGTAAAACCCGAGAACATAAAGATGATCTCCCGACAGCAGTAGTCTCTCTCTCTGATCCCAGTGTCTTCTCTCTCACTCATGTGCCCCAATGAGTGAGTGTGTGTTATAAATAGAGAGGCTCACTCTCTATTTATATTCTTTCGTTCACTTGAAACCCACTCCAACATGTCGGTCTCACTTAACAATTACTTACTAGAGCCGACATCTCTAGGAGTGCCTAATGACCCTAATGCCCCACAACTTGTGGGGACTTTTCTTCCTCCGACCAACAAGGAGGGTTATCCTTAACACAATGGTGGGGACTATTTCCCTGAATTAAAATGACTCACCTAGGGTCGAATTCTCTAGGATAGTCTAATAACCCTAGGGCCCCACAACTGCGGGGTCTTTAACCCTTGACCAATAGGAGGGTTACCCACAATGACTTGACATGACTTGTTTACATTATAGAACCTCTTGATAGGAACATCGGGGAATTCCATGACTCAAATACATTACAGACACATCCTGGAATAAACATCGGGGTACAATACATAAGATATACGGATGAATACATTCCGAAGTTACAAATACATCAACATGTCTTAACTTCCAATGGCTGCAAATGTCTCTTCGTAGTCTATGCCTAATTTCTGTGAGAAGCCTCATGCTACGAGTCTTTCCTTGTATCCCATGATTTTTCCATCTACTACATGATAGATCTTGTAGATCCATATGGAAGACACTATGGATTTCCCTCTAGGTCTTGATACCGCATCCTAGACATAATTCTTCTGGAACTGGTACTCTCCTTCCCTTTCTTCTTGGCTACTTCTTCATAGCTGGAAGGTTATGCATCAATGATGTCGCTCAACAGTGTCACATAACTGCAATGTTTCTGAGACCTCTTATTTCTTTGAAAGTATCGTCATATTATTCTTCATCTTGGATTATTTCTCGAACTATCGTCACTTGTTCTTCGGAACAAGTCTCATCCTTCTTTTCTTGTAGGCGATTGTACGCGATTTTTCCTACAAGTCAAATGCACTAGTCGTATGGTTAGAAACATTTCATAAGGTAAATTCATAATGACAAATTCTTATGCATAATGATATAATCATGCAACTATTTTAGCAAATACAACATTCATCCATATCTCACAAAAACTTTCTAGATGCCTTCCATCTCTACCATGACATCATTGAGAATGTGCACTAATCCAATATGTTAGCAAAGAGGTTTCATTCTAGATAAGTAGCAATGGAGAGTTGTATAGCACCATGAGCTACTTACCCACCACATGTATATTAGTAGTATACTGTCATTAATGCAAACATTCTATCACTCATAACACATCAACTGAATATAAACAAATGCATAACCAAATAATGCCAATGAATACTCATCTTTATTTGTTTCGTGGGTAGACTCCTTCTTTCATCTTCATCATCTTCTTCATTCACAACAACACCATTTCTTATCCAAATGCTAAGATGGATAAGAGGTTCTTTAAGAATTGATTCCTTCATATTCCTCATCGCTTGAGGGATCTTCTTTGAATCTTGAGAGCTAGATCTTCAGTTGCTCCCATCTTCTTTTCTCTTATTATGAGTCGAGCTTCATCTTGTGTGAACTCTTCCGAGAGTCCATTGAAGGTAATCACTTCCTTCTGGAAAACATGCCTCGAATGAATGAATCCCATGATCCTGGGAGGCCATTCAAGGTGGTTATCACAATTTCTGCATTCTCTACTTCTTCATCCACTGCTTCAAGTTGTTCTTTGATTTGAGAAACCCTTGTAAAGTATGACTGTATGGTCTCTGCATTCTGGATCTTTACATTCTTGAATTGGTTTTTCAAAGTCATCTTCTGTTTTATGTTCTTCCCTTCAAATAGCTTGGTTAAGGAATCAAACATCTATTTAGGTGTCTTTATGGAAGGCACTTGTGGTATAAGGTGATCCTCTTGGACTTGACCAAGTTCTTCTTGTGTAAGAATTTAGCCTTATCTCCCTCTGGAACTGGAACCTCTCCACTTATGTAGGTGTCCAATTCATTTCCTCAAGAACCAGGGAGATCCTATACTTCCATGCTTGGAATTTGTCATCTTCACCAAGCTTGTCATCAAGCTGGTGTGATTAGTCATTTTGAAATGGGAACCTCAAATGTAAATAGCAAAAGATTAGATCTTACCGATTTGAGGTGTCCGTCCTGGTTTTGGAGCTGGCTGATCTAGGGTTTGTCAGAGAAACCCTAATTTTTAGAACTTGGAATCTTTCATATTTGATTGGATAGAAAGATGGGCCTCTTCAAGGCAAGCTTTCCAATGTACTCCTTTTTTGAAACAGTGGAGGGAAGCTCTCGGAACAGAAAGCCCTAGTTTTCCAACTTCTTCTACATAAATGCTTGATTTTGTTTCTATAGTATCTCCAAAATTACTACTCCTCTGTGTCTGAAATTTCGTACTTAGGTAGCCTCATATGTCCTCTTTCCAACACCACTAGTTTTATCAGAATTGGTTTCACCAATTGGGACTTATGATAGTTTTCCCACGGTGACTTAATTCAGGACTGTTCAACATAGAGAGCTTATATAGACTACTACGTGTTACTGTGTCACCTTCGGGGTCTAAAAATTTTACCGTAGAAAGTACAGTCCATTCCCTATCTGGAACATCTTGCGAAATTTCATTTGGACCTTCAATTCTCCCACATTGTCCTGTTTAGGGATGAATCCTAGGAGAGGCTGGAACCTTGATTTGGAGGAACCATATCTCCCAGAATATAGCAAATCTGAGGCTGAAATTGTTGTACAGTGTTCAACATGCAATTTTCTTTGTCTTGTAAAATTTTTGGCTCCTGGGCCTTCTCCAATATTGAGATATAGTGAATGTTCCAAAACTACCAGTTTTAGTATTTTAGGGTTTTTCAGGCCCGAGGTCAAATTAGGGTTTGACTTTCCCAGAGTTTTACCCAACCAAAAATTTCGATATTGGTCTCTAAATTTCGATTTTGAGAAGGAGAGAAATCTTATGCTGGGCTCACTCAAAAATTCCTCTTCTATGAAAAGCCCTAATTTCCCGCAGTATTGACAGGTCAAAAACTGAAAATGCTCGGAATCAAATTCTGCTTCGATAGAAAGATGCGCCCTTCAATGGAGAGTTATCCTAGCATCTTTTTGCTGATGATCTGTGGAGAGAGACCCAAAAATTAAGAATCCCTAGCTTCTACAGCTTCATAGTGTCTTCTTCTTTGGTTAGCTCTGATACCATGTTAGATTTTTATCATGTAGACAATATGATCTTAGGATCTTATATGAGAGAATAACATGCACAGCAATAAATCACAAGAGATAATAGACACAAAGACTTTCCTCGAGAAAACATAAAGTAGAAAACCCTGCAAATTCCCCAGAGATAGAATGAGCACCAATGGCAGCAGTAAAACCCAAAGACAAAAAGATGATCTCCAACAGTTGTTCTCTCTCTCATTTATGCGAGCTCCTCTTCTCTCACCTATGCGCTATAGCTGGGTGAGTGTGTGTCTCAAATAGAGAGGCTCACTCTCTATTTATACTAGTTTCCGACTTGAAAATTGCTTACCAGGGCCGACTTCTCTAGGAAAGTCTAATAACCCTAGTGCCCCACAACTGTGAGAACTTTTCCCCTTGGTCAACAAGGAGGGTTAACCTCTATGAATTTACATGACTTGATTACATTAATGATTCTCCCAATAGTAACATCGAGGTACAATGAAATACAAATGATTCTCCCAATAGGAACATCGAGGTACAATATAAGACATACAAGTGAATATATTCCGAAGTTATAAATACATCAACAATCCAACACTTTATCTTTCTACTGAGAGGCCACCCTCGAGCTAGACTATCTTTTCCACTAAGGAGGGAACTACTCAGAATCACTCCCATCCATAGACATAGTCACACACTCATGCTAAGCCAACACATAACTAGGTTTATCAAGCATGTAGAGAGACAAATAAAGATAATGCTAAGCCAATGAGCTCAACTACATAGCTATAGTCATCTCAATTTCCTTCAACCAACCTTGGCACCCACATTTCCTGCCACACCCAACATAAGGAAGGTCTTGTTTTTTGCTACATAGTCCCTTAGGTGCCCTTTTCCCTCTAGTTCTATTAAGGGTGGGAATAGAAAGGTCCAAGTTGCTAAACCTTCAGATATTTATTTCCTTCATTAGGTTTATCAAGTAGTTCATATCTCTAATCTCTCTATGAATTTTCTAATTTTTTTCCATATTAATTTTAGCCACAAAATTTATGTTCCAGGTTCCCAAATATGGGGTTTCTCACATATTTTTGGGATTTTGACACCCTTAAAATCACCCCAAATTTGATATCTATGGATCCCCCACTGGATTTCACAAACCACATGAATTTTTGGGCATAAGTTTTGGAGACTCTAAAACATGGGTTTATCTCTGGTTATGGTTTTTTTTCTTTTTCACTACTAGAAATGCATAGCTTTCTAAATAATTTCCCATTCAATTACCCAATGATGGAATTGAGGACGAAGGAGAAGAATTCCCATGAATGAAATTGACTTTTAGGTAATGAAAATTGAGCCCATACTCATCCATACAAATTTGTGGGTTCAACCCATGCTCCATTAAACTCATGAGTTAATTTCTCAACAATATTCTTAAAGTAGAATTAAAGGTCAACAAGGAATTCATTATGGGTGGTTGCTTACCATTAATGGCACATGTGTTGTCAATATGACACTTGGAAATAGAGTATTTAATCCCACACCCCTCTCCTCTCCCTAGTGTATAACATAACCCCTCATTTAAGTTACTTCCATAGTCATCTTTCAGACTTTCATTTGCATTATAAATATTCACATTGTTTTTACATTTTTCCATGGCTTACAAGTACATGCCCACAAAATATAAAACACTTTCCTTTTAAGTTGAGCATTCACTAGAGGGGCCTTGGCCTTAAGCTCCACACTAGGAATCATACATCACATATTTACAACATTAACATATCAAGCCAATACATTATGAGTGTCAAAATGGGGGTATTGCATTCCCCTCCCCCTTAGAACAACAAAATCCCCGGTGTTCTCAAAACTGAACAAAAATGTGTATGCCTCTCTCATGGAATCCTTTAGCTTCCACGTAGCCCCATCAAGATCAAGGTGTTTCCATTGCACCTTTACCTATCTGATGACTTGGTTCCAAAGCAATGTTACCATCTTGTCGAGGATGTGCATATGTTCCACTTGGAACTCTCCCTCGGGTTCCACCTGAATCACATTCCAAGTAATTACATGATTAGGATCATGTACATACTTCTTAAGCTAAGAAACATGAAAACCATTACAATCTCTCATCTTAGCAGGTAATTCAATCGTATATGCAACTGGTCCTATTATTCAAGGAATTTGAATGGCCCAAAATATCTCGGTGCCAACTTGGCACAACTTCCCAACTTTAGGGAAATTTTATTTGGATTTACTCCCAAATAAACATGATCCCCAACTTTAAATTCCTCACACATTATTTTTAATGCCACATAAATTTTCTACCTATCTTGGAATGCCTTTAAATTTTTTCCTAATCTTAACAATTTCATGTTCTATTTCCTTAAACATTTCTATCCCAAGCACTATCTTGTCTATCGAGATATCCCAAGACATTAGAGTTTTGCATCATTTGTCATACAATGCCTCAAATGGACTCATTCCCAATTATGCTTGATGTCAATTATTGTATCAAATTCTACCAAATGTAGGTAATACTCCAACTTGGGTGGCTTATCCATAACATACATCCTTAAAATATCCTCAAGAACTTGATTCACCCTCTATGTTTGGACATGTATTTGAAAATGATACATTGTACTAAAATTTAGTTGAGTTCTTGATTCCTGAAATACCCCTTTTCAAAATTAGATGTGAAATTTGCATCTCAATCTAAGAATATTACTTTGGGTAACTCATGTAATCTAAATATCTTCTCCATGAATATATTTTCCATGTCACTTGTTTTATGAGTGCACTTGAATGGAATACAATGAATTTCCTTTGATGGCTTTTCCACCACAACCATGATTGAATCATGTTGCCTATGTTTATGTTTGGGGTAGTTGCTAGCATACATCATTGCAGATGAATCCATGGTGCTTGGCTTGATGGGTCATGGTGGTTTGACCTCTGGAGGATGATGATGGCTCACTCACTAGTGTATGTGAGGATGTATCCTTTCTTGTTCCTGGTGCTTGTACAAGTGGTAGAAGGCTTGGATGCTTGCAAATCTACTCCCTAGTTATGGGAGTCCCTAGTATAGTCCTTCTTGATCATGGTACTCGATCAAGTGGTATAGGAATTGGGCTTCCTGTCCATTGGCTTGTACCAAATAACACCATTTCATTTTTTTCTAAATGGATGGGTACCCCCTCCTCTTGTTAACAACAACCTAAAAGAAACAAACTATTCATCTTACTAGGTATTATTTTTAGTTGCAAGCATAACTTTATTTCCTGCTTTGATTTGCATGCATGATTTTGCCTATTTGCATTTTGATTTCCTCATTTTTGTAGAATTTGAATGACATGGAATTTAATTGTTTGTTGGTAGCTCTCATCCTTCACTTCTGTAAGTATATTGGTGATAGAGATCAATTTCGAGTTGCATGAATGAAAGCATGGAACTAAAAAATTATCCTTTTAACTTATTATCCCGTGGTTCCACCATCCATAGTTCTTATTGCTCATTTTTAATAAGTTTTAAACTACATTGCCTTGACATGCCAATTTATTTCAAAGTAGTATGATGAACACTCTGTAGCCAATATGCTACTTTTACCCCTACAACTAACTGGATATTCTGTTTAATTAGATAATCATATCTACATTAATCCAATGAGCATTAAAGATTATGGAACTTTTCACGCTATAAGTCTAAAATCACCTCATTCACAAGTTTTGAATATTAACACGGTAGTGGTATCAAGATTGACTACTGGTTTAATAATGTTCTAGTTTTAACTCTAACTATGAGTATGGATATAGTTATGTGGTAACTTACCATTAATATTTAAGAACCAAAGGTTATGAATATCTAAATGTTGCATTTTTATCTAAGTACGAATGAACATTTATTGTTATTAAATATCCTACATTCATACGGTATATATGAAGAATCATAGCCAACTGATTATTCATACTTATGGAGTCAATATTTTTGTCAATCCTATCCCTTATGAATCTATCATATCAAAGTAATTGAAGTTCACGCGTTCACACTCTATTTTGATGTATATATGGTTTTGTAGCTTGTTTTTATTTTTATTTTTATCAAAGGTAAGTTAGTTTATTTCTCTCTTGTTCATTTTTATTTGATATGATTTGTTACTTCATTTCTACGTGTTTATTTTACCAGAAGTAGCTGCAAAATCAAAGATTTTGCAGCCACTTAATTTCATTGTTTTATATTAAAATCAAAGATTTTGCAGCCACTTAATTTCATTGTTTTATATTTTTTCTTTCTTTTATTAATTTACTCCTTGTTTGTCTCAACAAGAAATATTGAGGAAATTATGATGAAATTGTTGCAAATCAAATCGTTATAGCTGGCCAGAAACGATTCTATATCTGGATGCATTGCTAAAATTCACACCTATAAGATTGAGATTCGTTCTTCGATTTATCTTTTGGACACCAAGTTTTGTTATTTCCTGTGTAAAGCTTGGATAGTTTGTTAAATAAGTCGACACATATTTGGGATAAGACAATCTTTAACTTTTCCAAATTTTGGATATTTGATTCCTCTGTGTGTTAGAAGTGGACCTTTCTTATAAATAATGAGTGTTGAACTATAGACAGGGGTTCTGCTCAGCATGGTGAAAGATTGAACCTAGAATTAATGGATTTTATTTTATAAAATCATTGTTACAAATTATATGAAAGTTTCTATATGTTTTCATGATTGATTTTTCTATATTGCTATCATTATGTTTTGGGGTTTGTGGAAAATGATATTGTCTTTGTGTAGATTTGTAACTCAAGCTATACAACTGTTTGATTAGTTGAATTTTATCAATGATCAGTAGTTACGATTGTAATGTTCACCGTTCCACGAATTGTTTCTCTAGCATTGCATTTGACTTCATGTTATTAGGTGATAATCGGTTTCGAATTCCTTAACATGCAATGTCATTTAACAAACATCTAAGATATATGATTGATTTCCTTAATTAGTTAGTGTATTAACTCTAGTTAATGAATAATGACAATGTATTCATCTGTTATGAAGTGTTTGATTAACAAATTTTATTGATCGATTATGTTGAGAGGAGATATCCTGAATCAATTATTCAATCTTTAATAACAAGTTTTCAGTTTTGTTATTATTTTCATATTAGAATTTTCTATATATGACATGATATCTAGTTATTATTTCCTTGCATCATCATCGATCAATTTTGTAGATTTAGTAATTAATATCTTGGTCAATATTAAGTAGTTTTTTTCTTTCCCTTTTAAATTTTTGTAAACTTAAATAGCTTTATTTTTAGGTGTAAATATTTTTGGGTTTAATTCAAATCAAGTTTGGTTTGGATTACTGTGCCATCATATCTGATGTAGTTGATGTGTATGAGACATTTTCTTTATTTAATGCATCTGGAATATTTTTATTACTTAATATTTTTCTTTTTTGTAAAATTTATTAATTATTGGAAATTTTAGCTTGTTTATCACAACTCTTATACCATAGTTTAGTTCTATTCAGAAAATTAAAATAAGATACATGGGATCCCTAACCTAGATTGTACATTTTGTACTGAAGTAGGATTCTAATTCTCTGTATATATCAATTTTAATTGTTAAACTACTGTATATATTTATACTCGTAGAATCTTCTGTACTTATTTTAGAATATTTTCTTAGTCAGGAATAATCCTGGCCAACATAGCCATAAAACCCAAGAGGGTTAACCACTTGCAACGAGTTGGGGTTTCTCAGATACCCATGGATAGGGTTAACTCCTCTTAGTTGATGCGAGTGCATAAATTAAGTGTCAACACCATCACATGGCTACCTGGAGAAGAAGAATTAAATAATAATAAGAAGATTTGAAGGCCTTTCCATCTTAATTAAGTGTATGATGGGTTCTTATTTACCCTTATTTCACATCCCTCTACAGTTCAAGGAGTTGTCTTCATTATTTGATTGGTTTCTTGTCTGTCCTCCCTTTTGTTAACTTAGCATAACCGGATTTCCTCCTCCTTTAGCCTTGGCTGTAGATATCAATGAACGATCCAAGGTTGTTTGGAGCCCAAGCATTTTTTCTCGATTTATTACTTCCTCAAAAACTTCTTTTCTTGACTTTCTTCCTTTTCATGTAGATTTTTCTTCTTCCTTGACCACTTCACGTTCCTCTTTTGTTACTAATTGCTTTACTTACTTTCTAGTAACCATCTCTGTTGTTATTGCTTACATTTCCTGATTTTCTTTCCGTTTATCTAATAGGTCCACCAAATTTTCTTATTTTCTATATTCTAGGATGTGTAAATTAATTCCATACATGATAAACAACAATCTTGGAGGGAAAATATAACCCAGGTTATTTCACTTGAGGAGCCATGAAGTCAGTGAATCTACAAGGGACTTCTTGATTTATGACTTCCAACCAATTCTCAGATTGAATTAAAGAGAGAGAAGCCCTAAGTTACTTCACTTGTGAAGCTATAACCTCAATGGAACTACAAGGAATTTCTTGATTTAAATCTTTGAACATGTTCTCAGTCATTACTAGATTCCTAGTAATTATAACAAAAAAAGAAGATGATGGAATATCCTTTGCATTTGATGTTATAGCTTGCTTATAATTATTTTCCAATTATAATCTGGTTTTTGGGAATCAAAGGCTATATTTCCTACCTTCTTACACTCTTTTGAAAAATGACTGTAAGTATGACATGATTTACAAAAGGTATTTGTTCATAGTCTAATTGTTGATAATGGCTCTTATTGTCCAACACAAGATGGATTGATTCAGGAAGTCCTTTCTCAAAATCTACCTCCACACATATTCTTACACATTGAAATAGTCTTTGTTTAGGTTCCACCTTATCAAATTATTTTCCCAACTTGTTTCCAATATCTCTTAGAGAATCATCTACCCAACAACCAAGAGGAAGATGTGGAATTCTCACGGAATTCTTACCCAAATTGGAACAACATATGGTATACCTGACTTTGGATTGAAGTCAAGATTCCATTTATTAAGATACATGCCTATGTTGCTGAAGTAATATGGTCCACTTATAAAAATTAAATCTTTGTCATTGAATTCAGATAAGAAAGCATATAGTACTTTGCCACATAATAGTGAGTCATTATTCCATTGATAAGAGTTTCCCAAATTTTTCTGGAGCCAAATATCCATATATATAGGAGAAGTCTAGATTCCTATGAATTGATTAATTGAACCTCGCTCAAACATTGCCAAATTCTTTTATCTGGTTGTTGTGGTGGGTAAATATACTTCTGGAATGCCCGATTTTTTGATAAAACGAGACTATTCTGACCTAACTATCGATTTCTACATGGAAACTATCATATGTCTGAAGGCGACTTCATTTGGAGAAGGTGGTGGATTATCTTCATTAGCCAACTCCATTCTATAAGAAACCTTAGTTGAAAGTAACTGTTTTTGGACTGATATTAAGTCATGGTTCATGGAGAGATTACACAAATTCACATTTACTAAGGCTTGTCACTAGTTGATATTTTTTCAAGGTTTTAACACCTATATGGGATGTGAAATATGCTCTCAAGTTATTTGTAAGAAGAAATATAATTTTTTTTAATGTGCATTGATCACAAAATGTGAATGAGTTAACCATCAAGAACAAGTATCCTTTGTCCAATATTGATGATATATTCGATCAACTCAAGGGACCAAAAGTCTTCTCCAAGTTGGAATAAAATATGGTTATCACCAGATTAGATTTTAAGAAGGATGAAATACTGAAGAATACCTTAAGAACCCATAGTGAAGTTCTTCATCCCTGAAATTCATCATTGTTTAGGGTGCCGACCCCCGTGGGATGTTCGTCATCATCAGTAGTTCCACTTCTTTGACACAAATAACATCTTTTTCGGGACTCCTTATGATACAAGGATTGAATACACTTTTATCCTTGTAGAAATAGTATCAAGATCAAACTCCCCGGTATCCTTTTATTATAATCTAGATTGATAGAGTTTCATGATTGTAGGTATTCTTGTATCATTTGTATAAACAACATTCATTGTTTGTAGCACCAACAGTCATCACCAACAACCTTCCCCCATGGGAAAGTATTTTTACACACAAGTGCTTGATAGATTATTAGAACATGAAGAGAGGAAACTATGATGCATATCAACCCTATAGTACCATCCAAATCTCATATGTCAGGGGGCATCTATTAACGCTTGAATTTTTCACACATGTGAAATTTTGTCTAATCTTGCATAAATGCATCATTAACATACACAATTCAGATAACCAAATACATCCTCATCAAATCCAAAAGGGAAATTGAACCTAGAATAACAGACAGTCTGTATGCAAAAATGCACGGCTATTGGCACTGGACCTCCACACTAGCTAAAGAAACTCTTTATTCAACGACCCTCTTTATTCAACGACCAACACATACCCACATGAATTTTCCTTCTTAATTCATGCAACTATCAAAACATTCAGACCACTTATTTCTACAACACATTTAAGGATCATAACGACTCTATTGGATTTAAAATTCAAAATCAAATTCTCACATGCTTGGGAGCATTCAATACCCCCCTCCATGTACTTGAAGAACTAATTCAAGAGCAAGGGTGTTCACATTTGGATCTAGATGTTTCTTGGTTTCGATTTGTCCTATAAAAGAAAGTCATAGGAATGCATTCAAAAGGAGAAAATCATAGAAAATTTATCCTGCAAGAATTTCATCGAGAACTCATATTTCAATCCACTTCTTACCTCAAGTTGGCATGCAAAAAGATCCCTTGCTTTAATCCTCTAAGAAGCAAGTGTTTCTCTGTTGTTTTGTGCTATTCATATTGTAATTATGTAGACAAAAAGGGAATCCATAAGGGATATTTTTGGCTTCCCTTTGAATCCCTCTCCTCCTTGGTGACACCATTTTATTTAGCTGGACTATTGGAAAATCAACATTTGGTTTGGCATACTACTGTTATTTTGTTTTGATTCACAATTGTCCCTTTTATTTCATTTTAGTTTCTTTTTATTTATTGTTTAGAGTTTTATTTTCCATTTGGAGTTTGGGATACTAACCTATAATTTATAATATTGTGTCCTTGCTAGAACCTCAAGGATTGCCCCCAAGCAGGGAAGACTACTTATCCTTATGGCTATTTTATCACTCAATAATATTCAGAGTTTACATTTTGCACTCTCATGTTGTTTCTTATGTACCTAGCAATAAAGTTAAGGAGATCCTAATCCATCCCGGCAAAGACGAGAGAAGAGGAAAATGGATCACCAAAATCTAGGAATATGACATGGAAACCAAACCTACTAAGCTAATAATGGGCAAAGACTCGACCAAATTACTAGCAGAATATAATTATGAAGCAATGGACTTGAATTTAGTTATTGAGGTGACAAAATAACGAGGAACAAATGTTGATAAACCTCATGAAATCCACATGAATATTACTTTTAATTTTTCTGATTCCACATGGTAGAGACACATAGTATTCTACGTACATCACCTTCAATGCCCAGAAGATTTTTACAAATCCAAGGTTAGGTCTCCGAAGCTTAGAGCTATCAAGTAATGCATTTTGGATGTGTATCCATATTAGAAGGATGTTAACACACAAATTTGTCAACAAGGGTTCAATTCACACTGCTGTCAACAAACCTCGACACACAATCCTTAAACATTGGCTCGGAAAGGATTTACCATTTCCAGCAACACCCACGGAACGAGTGCAGTCTCCCCTGTGAAGCTGCAAGAAACACGTTTCCGCAGTGGGTAGGGGACATGCGTCACTTCATACCCATTCACAACACAACCAGAAATCCAGATTCATATCATACTATTATGCTACCTTAGCTGCATTAACCAATATCTAACCATTCAAAGTATAACCAGAAATCTCAACAACATTAACATGTATCTAACCAAATCTATGTATCAACAAGCATTAAACCATTGCATAACATCAATTATATTTGCAACAAAAGAGAACAACAAAGACAATGCACAATCATCCTTATTCATAAAAGAGATTCACATCAAAGAATATCAAAAGAAGCTACCAGCCAACAAAATCAAATCCATGCCAAAACATCATATTATAATCCATAGATGCAAAATTGTACACTTCTGAATAACACCAAATACTTTGAAAACATCTCAGATATTATGCAATGATAATCATACAGACAATGATTCCAAAATGAGGCCCATAATGATGTGATCATTTGATACCAATGATGATTCCTATTATCTTGATGATGCCTCAAGGCTTACAAATCTATTTCTATTTATAGGCTTACTTGGCCGTTACAAAATGGTCCAATTAACCGACTACTAACTAACTTGACCAAAAATTACTTGTTCTTCGGCTTCTTTACCCTTCGTGGTTGGTCCTTTGTTTTTGTCGACACCCTCTCCGTCACTGGTGGTACTGCACTTTATGCATTCTAGACCCATTCCAATACGCCCCTAACAAAAACTTGTGGCTCACCCTTGATCCACCTTATCTAGACGCTATTGGTGCATTTAGCTGTGCCTAGAAGTCATATGCTGCCTTGACTTGGTCGACAACTTCTTTGTCCAATGTACTAATTGTTGTGCACTCTTCCATCGTCTGTTCTATGGGGTGTTTGCAACCCATATGTGGTACTTTCTCTCGTTCGATCTTGAGATGTGTCATTCCTTCCATTGCCTTGACTGCCGCTTGTTCTGCTTTAGTCTGAATCTCTTCCAAGTGCGTTGTTCTTTGTTGTTGCCTTGTGCCTGCCTTGTTGACCCAATGCTGCATTTCTTTCAGTTCTGGTTCCTTTGTTACTTGTGCTAATGGGGGCATCATCTTGAGCAATCCCCTTAGCGCTTCGAGCTACGCTTTTTCTTTGCTAAGTTACACATTGACTAGACTTCCCCAAAATTTTATTATGTCTTCTGTGATTACCTGAGTTTCCTTTTCCAATTCCATGATCTCTATCACAACGTCCTCAATCACTTCCTTCCTTTCCAGAATTTGTTCGGGTGGTGTTTAGGACAACGACCTGGCCTGTAATTCCTCATTCTCTTTTCATAGGTCTATAACAAATTTTCCTAACCTTAACATTTTTTCCTCTGCAAGAATATCCAGACTAATTTCAAGTGCATCTTTGCATGCCAAAGAGATCGCATGCTCCAGTATTTGCCTATCTTCGAAATCCTTTGCTCTTTCATTGATTATAGCCTCCTTTTCTTTTTTCGAACCCTAACTGAAGTCGGAGTGCAATAAATGACTGAATCTCAACTGAAGGAGATCAAACACATGTCATAGCAAGCCAACCATCAAGTGCTAGTGCTCCATGACTTCAATGAACCCCGATGAGGTTAATTGAAGCTGAACTCACCATCAGAAGTTGGTGGAGGCGCCTTGTTGACTCCAGATCATTAAATAATAATAAATAATCATTAAATAATCATTAAATAATATATTTAATGACTGGAGGTGCCTTAACTAACTGGTTGAACTGATTGTAACCACCAGTTAGCAATTAGGTGCATTAATGTCACTCAGATCACCCCCGGAGTGCTCCAGTTAGCCTCCTTGACTGTAGGAGAAGGCTAAGTTAGCCTCCTTGACTGTAGGTAGGTGTGGGTGTGACTGGATGATGGCAATTAATGCTCCACTGATGTCAATTAATGTCAATTATACTTAGGATAGTGGTTTTACTAGGCCAATTTGACCGAAAGAGTGTGTATGATGGTAAATGTCTCCAACACACGGCTCTAGCTAGTCGTCGAAATAATCGAACCCATGCCTGTGGTACACCAACCACCTGACGCTGCATGGCCTCAGGCAAGTCCTCAACTTGTGCCATAGGTACCCTGTGTGTCAAGCGTACAAAGTTTGTGTGGATTCTTTGGAGTGTCTGCTCCACATCCACACCCATGATGTCATCTCCTCTTCCCCTCCATCTATGACGAGGGAAACCGTCAAGTCATCGTGGTCCAACATCTACATACACATGACAGATTGTCACTATGTGTCGTCATACCAAAACATGTCTTTTGAGTCAATATATCAAAAAAACAAATTTTTTTTAATAATTCAAAAAAATTAAAATGAGGGTTTGGGATTCCTTACCTATGTCGCCATATGCTGCTCCTGGTGGTAGGGGAATGTCTAGATCTCCCCAGAAATATATCCCTACATAGGGGTAGTCATCGATGGAAATGATTTGCCGCTGCCACCATGGAAAGAAGTCCACTGGGTAGGGGTCAGCCACCCTGCCTCTGCCTAGTCTGCGCATAACATTTTCCCAATGTCGTTGTGCCAGATCTCAAACTCCATGCGGAGGAATGTCCACTCTAGGAATTAGCCCCGGTACATTCTCAAAGAAGAACGTGCTCAGGATGTTGCCAAAACTGAAGTTTCTCACCCTGCCCATCTAGCAGTCACTGAGCTGCTGCTTCATGTTACTCAATAGCACAATGCTCCAATCGTACACTGTGGGTCTCATACACTCCACCGCATAGAACATCAATGGCTGCGAGGCCTAGTGGAGTGAAGCTAGACCGGCTATCCTGCCGAGTGCCAATAGTATGGCCTTCAGTCCCAGTACCTAGATCGAGTTTGTCGAGATTTGAATCCCAACATTTTCTATGTCTGGAAAGCAGTATACTGCAATGTACTCATCAATGGTAAGGCCACCTCCGGGCCCGCAAGAGTGTAGGTTCACCACCTCTCCTCGTCGGGATAATCCAATAATAAAATATATGTCCTCAATCTCTATAGTGAGAGACATCCCGTCAATGTGAAAAGACTCTGAGTCTGGATCCCAGTAATCTACTAGCATATGCAGGAGTCTTGGTTTGGCCCTCAGGCTGCCAAGACACCAAAAATTATATAAACCGCATGCACGTAGAGCTTATTAGGCCATTAAGTCACCTTGAACAACTTCTTCTACATCTCCATGTTCCCTCTCCCTCCATTCTAGAACCATCCTACACATAAAAAATGATTTTTGGTCATTATTTACCTCAAAAATCCTTATGCACGGTTGTATATGTGATTTTTTGCAAAACAGCCACGTATGTATGTGGTTTTGGGAGGTTTTTTCACGTATGGCCAGCCCTATACGCGGAAAAAACCTTGATATCCGCATGGGTTGAAACGCCTATTTTAGATTGGCCTAGAAAATAAAATTGACCATGGAAATTGAAAAAAATTGCATGAAATGGGAAGAGGAGGACACGAGGAGTTACCTAGAACAAACGGTGTCGAATTTCGCCGGACGAAGCTCCCGAAATTCGCGTTGGAAGTTTTGAGCTCAAATGGGTAAAAATTTCAAATGATATGGAATTTTTGAATTTTTTACTATTTATAATTTTTTTTTGAAATTTTTTTGAAAATTTGAAATTTTTTACCCACTTTCTATAGTTTTGGACCGTTTCTAACCATTTTGGACCTTTTTGGACTAATTTGATGATGTAGGAGTCCATTTTGAGCGCCGTTTTGACCGTGGTTTTGACCCGTTCATGCCAATTTTAGGTATTATGTCTAAATTGGCATATAGGTTAGGTTTCACATCTGTTTACACTTTCATGACCTTATGACCGTTTCATTATAACCTTAGGTACAAACCCATTCTATCTTGTCACAGAACCTTCTTGTTGCTTTTAGAAGTGACATGATGTGAATGGTAGAGCTTGACCATACATGGGTGCCCTAGTTAGCTCCTGTTTTGCATTTGGTGCCCATGCCGACATTTTTCCCTTAGGGTGTGGGAGTCCTTTGTATAATATCACCATGACTTTGCGCAAGAGCCTCATACTCCTCTTGATCTTTTTGCTGGCCTTTTCCCCAGGACTCCCTTATGTCAAGTTGTAATTGCATTATCATGAGTTTTTCTTTCCTTATTGAGCCTTATGTCGGCTTCCCTAACTTTGATTATCAGCTATATAGCCCGAGCTTGTCTCATGTCTAGCCATGCAGAGCCATTTTTTGCAGCTTAATTCCCCATTTTTTATAGGGAGGGGACTTTCCCCTGAGTGTCGTTATCCTACAAATGTGTCCTTGCATTGAGCATAGGTATGTTTTGCTTCTTGGAACTAGTTTGTTTGTCCCTTGACACTCGTCTCCTCCTAGTCTGTAACTATAAAGCACTTTTATTCTTTTTCAAGCTTTTCAAAATATTTGAAAAAGTCCAAAAAAATAAAAAAAAAACCAAAAATTCGGACATGAAAAGATGTTATCTTTGGCAGCAGTCGAGTCATGTCACCTTCGAACCTTCAGTGCTTTGCACTTGTCATTTATAGTGGACCATTTTATCATGAGTTGTTGCTTCGCGATCACTAATTTCCTCATCTGTTACGTTATGCATGCGCTCCAGCATAAACATTGGTAGCACGTTGAAATAGACATTGATTAGGTCATGCCCTCATAATGTGGCATCCAAATATTCATCCCCTGTCATTATTGTAGTGGCTAAGATATGCACCATTCTCATCTTTGTGCCAATATCTACTTTGACTGCTCGTTTCGATGTTCCTGCTTGTGATAGCTTTGTCAAAGTTACTGCATTCGTTAGCGCCTGGAGTAGTTGCGTAACCTGATGAAAATATCCAGTCGCATGTTGTGTAACTTTTTCCCGATTCTCATTTTCCACCATAGTTATTGTTTTGAATAACTTTTTCATTTTCACCTCAGGAAGTGCAGCGATTATACTCCCCTCACCTTGCTCAAACTTGTGCTTTGTCCTTACTTCTTGTTGTTGTTTGTTGAGTTCTGACTCCATTGGATTTGTCGATGATGCTTTGTCCTACAATTTATTTTCATCTTTGGATTCCTTTGGCACTTCTTAAGATTTTGGCATATCTGTCGGTGGTCCATCTTTTGGGTCCAATAGTTGGTCTTTGTTGACCAGAACCTTCCATTGTTCGGGCCATTCCTCTATGATGGCATCCATTTCCTCATCATCGAGCTTGCACTATGTCGTCATCCACTACATCTCTGGGTTTGCATGCATCTGAATGAATATGGTGTAGGGACCTATCAAAAACCTTGCAATCCTTTGGTACTTCCATGCGGCTTCCTCTGTTAGTTGTGAAATCTTTATTGCTTCCATTCTCAGTGCACCTAAGTAAAGATAGAATTGGATAATTGGTTTTTTTCCTTTCCTAATCGTTTAGTGCCTACAATTTTTTGTATAGTGCTCCTTGACATACATTGACAACTTCAGTCTCCATCCCTGGGTAGTGCATTGGTTCCATCCATCCAACCAACATAATTAGTATTAAGGGCTAGGAATATATAAATGCCTTACCGGTTTCCTGCACTAATACCACGTCCTCCATTAGCTCGTTCAACAGAAAGAGTGACCAGTTCATTTGCACTCCTACTGCACACTATTCTACAGATGCGATGACCCTTGATGTGCATTGATGAGGTCAATTATTCCTTACGATTTTAATTGTCAGCAATTTTGCTGTGATTCTGACCGCTCGATTGTTGATGGTGTCGATCACATAGGCTGTAGAATCCTTTTCGACCGAATATTTGTTTCTCAAATTTTTTTCCATTTTCTTGTTATTGTCCTTTCCTTGGAAGTCTTATGACGTATCTATCCCTACCTTGGTTAGTCCTGTGATCTACGAAATCAGATCAACCGTAATCGAGATTTTTGTGCCCATCCATAAATATTCACTATGAAAGTAGGCCAATAGCTTCCTTACACATGCGTTCACTTTTGCAGAGCGCCTGAAATGTGGCATGTGGATGATTGACATGATCCTAGACCACTCTAGTCCCAATTCCCATTGTGTTGGTTCCCTTGTAATTGGACCTCCTTCTTCATTCCCTATTTACTCATACATTCCCTTCGTGCATTCTGGGAATGCCAATATGTCATGGTCGCTATATTGCAACTTCGGCAATCACGAAAATATGTTGCTTGTCATGTGGAAACCCTTTGGTGTTGCTGGAATCTTGATGGTATACTTGGCATTATTTCCAAAGTCATACTGCCGGAGTGCCTTCCTTCCTCAATGGTATGTAAATTGGAATGTTTGCTACCGTCGACCCTAGTTGTTTTCCACTTGTTGTTGCTTCTTATTCTGCTGTGGCTGATGTGCCTGCTTTTCCTTCTATTGTGGCTTCCCTTGTAGAGCTTCGGGCCATTCTGGGTCTTTTGTTCAGAGTTATTGGTTTACTGGCACTCCTCTTCTTCTGAACTGGTCGTACTAATGTGAACACAATATTCGATTATTCCTACACTATGGTTTCTATAATCCTTGGTGTTTCATGTTTACTCGTGCTCTACATGGCATGGCTACTTCATCACTTCTCTTCCCTGCTATTCTTCGCTCTAACCCTTGTTCTCTAATTGCACAATGGATAGAACCTTACCCTTCGACATGCTCTTATAATGTCGCTCTAATGGATATTGGATCATCATTGCCAAATCCTTCATTGATTGACTAAATCCTCTGTCGATTTTGCAAATTCAACATACTTAGTGGTCATTAGATGTGGGACTTTCCAACTTGCACCATCAACCTTCTTGTCTTAACTGCCTCATTTATTGCTTGATTTGACCAGTTCGTCTACTTTTGGATGTCGACAATCTTCCCCTTTGTCATAGCCAACCCGTTTTTGTCATCATTGTTCTTTTTATCGATAGACTCTTATCGAAACTTTGTCGATAGATTCTTTCCTTTCATTTTTTATTTTATTTTATTTTTTATTTATTTGCGGTTTCGTTTAATGGTGTCATGTTGAGCTATCTCCATAGGGCTTTATTTGGCTTCTATTTACACTATTTGGTAAAATTGTTCCATCTAACTTTTGAAACTGCATCGCACCTATGTCAATAATGAATAATATGATGTAAGGACCACGCCAATGCATTTGGAGATTACCTAGGTTCTTCACAAACTTGCTATCATAAAGGAGAACCATATCTCCACACTAATTTTTTTTTGTCTTGACGTGGCGATCGTGCCATGCCTTCTGTTGATCCTTCTCTACTTGAGGATGAAAACCTGTGATGAAGCCATCCTCTTTGACTAGTAATAATTGCGCCAGTATTTCCTCAATTGCTCCTTTGTCCCTCATTCTTGTTGCTGTTGCTATGCGTAGACTAGGGACAATATACTCCATGGGCATCACCGCTTCTTGTCCATAAACCAACTTGAATGGTGTCTGACTTGTCAGTCTTTTGCATGTCATTATGTAGGCCCAGAGTATTGCATGGATTTTCAGATCCCAATAATCGTGACTTGTGTTACATACCTTAGTAAATGCATTCTCGAATATCTCATTGAATGCTTCGACTACTCTGTTTGCTTATGGGTGATATGGAGTACTTCTTTTGTGTTGTATTTGTATTTATTTAGTCATCTCTGTGATTGTCTACTTGACAAAATGACTACCTTGATCACTCATCAGTATCTTTGGACATCCAAATCGGGTGACCACATTGTCTAAAAGAAATATTGTTGCTATCATGGTTGTGAAATCTTTCACTAGCACTGCTTCAACCCATATTGTTAGGTAACCAGTTGCAGTGCCAATGTATCTTGCACCTGTTCTTTTTCCTGGTGGATTAATAGGTCCTACAAAATATACAATCCACTTATCAAATGGGATTTACTTGAGGTACCGATGGAATCTCATCCCTGTGTGATGGTTTCCCCGTTCTTTGACATACATCGTAACCTCTAGCACAATCGGTTGCGTCTCCATGCACCATTGGCCACCATAATCCCACTCTAAGTATATCCCTGGCGGTTGCATTTCCTCCATAATGTCCTCTTGTGATGCCATCATGTGCCTATGCCAAAACTCTTTCTTGTTCATGCGAAAGGACATATCGACGAAGAATTTAATCCGACCCTTTTTGTACACTTGTCCTGCAATTAGTTGAAAATCAACGATTTTAACAACTAGTTGTTTCTTCTGACTAGTGGCGATCTCCTTAGGGGATTTCCTTGTCACTAAAAATTGAATAATCTATTCGTAATGGTAATCAACCATTCAAATTCTAAACAACTGTGCATTAGGTTTTGTCCTCGATTCTTCATGGTTCTTCACCGGATTTTATCTGTGATAGGTGATTGTGCCCTATGTTCAAGCATCTGGGTTTTACAATGATTTCGAAGTCAAACTCTTGGAACAACAACAACCATTGAAAAATATTCCCCCCAACATAGGGTTATTGACCAATTATTTCAATTTTGAATGGTTAGTAAACATCTTGAAGTGCCCTCCTAACAGATAGTGGCAGAATTTTTGTAGCAAATATACCATTTCCAGCCCTTCTCTTTCTGTCGTCGTATAATTTTTATCCGTAGTGGACAACTTTCAACTCGTAAATGCGATCGGGTGGTTGATTGATCCTTCTCTTGGTTGGGTTAATATCACTTCTAGTTCTACTGACGAAGCATCGACATGGACATGGAACTGCTTCGTCCAATATGGAAAAAATAATATCGATGTTGAGACCATTTTTTGCTTTAGTATGTTGAGACTCTTATAGCACTCGTCGTTCCATTCGAACTTCACATCTTTTTCAATAACTTCTCCATTGGTGTCGTGATTGTCACATATCCCCTTATAAACTTCATGTAGTATCCTGTGTGGCCTAATGTGGTCCACAACTGCTTTATTTCTGTTCGTGCTGGTAGGTCGACAATGATCACAATATTGGTTGGGTCTACCAACATGCCTTCCTTGCATACAATGTGGCCCAATAGGATTCCAAATGGTACAAAAAAGATACATTTATTTAGATTCAAGGAAATCTAATGTTGTTTACATCTTTCCAACATCAATCGATGGTTTTTTGTATGGTATTTTACCAAGCCATAGATGGTCCAGTCATACAAATAGACTGCTAAGAAATTATGAAAGAAATATTTTAATGCAACAACAACTAATCTTGAAAATATTACAGGAGCATTCTTGAGACCAAATAGCATCACCATGTACTGAAAACATCCCCATTCTATCACGAATGTGGTTTTGTGTCGATCTTCCTTCGAAATCATTATTTGGTGATATCCTAAACATCCATATGTGAAAGAGTATAATCCTGTCCTCATACCCCTTCAAGTACTTTGTCGAAAAATGGCATGGGAAACAGATCATGAAGACTGACATCATTTAATTTCCCTAGATCGATGCATATTCATATTTCCACGGTATTTTTGTCCTGAAAAACCATAGGGATTATCCATTTTGATTCTTCGATAGGTTCGATAATCTGTGCATCCATACTCTTCTCTAGTTCATCCTTGACTTGATATTTTTATCTTGGATTCAATCTATATGGTCGATGCTTTACTAGTTTCACATCAGGTTTTAGAGGGATGTTAATTTGGGTTAAATTCCTTGAAATTCCTTTCATCTCGAAAAATGTTATCGGAAGCAAGTCCTGAAACTAATGTAGTAGGTTGTTGACCTTCCCCATTATCAAATCATCCCAATAGTACCCAATACTAGCAAAATTTGGACTTTCCATTGTCCTAATGTTGACCTTCTTTATCTTCAGTGGCTACTTGAATTCGTCGAATGGTATTTCTGGTGCTTCGATGTCACGACTTCATTCTGACTCTAGGATGTAGACGATTCTCATATCATCCTCATTGTCAATATATACATACATGTTGTAACACTCTATCATCATTTTTGGTGTTGGTGTCCATTGTAGTCCCACCAATTTTTTAGTTGGATCTATCTCTAGCAGTTTGTCGTGGATGTCCTGCAACGTACTATGGATGAATGAATTTTCGTCTGCGAAACTGAAAGTATGGCTGGAGCTAATAGTAATTTTTTCCCATGTTGTATTTTCTTGTCACATTTTTGTAGATACATACAATCTTTGTGGTTCTTCATCTAGCGTATGGATGAACGCATGAACCCATTCCTCCTTTGTCCTTGTTTTCCATGTTATCAGGTGATCGCCTGAATCACTTCTTCCATCGTATTTCTTACATTTGTAGTATTCCTCCTCCCTGAATAGAAATTCCATCCATCATTGGCATATTACTTAGTTTTCTATCAATGTTTTGTGCACAACCCACCATCTTGCTGGGGTATCCTTAAGTGCTTCTTCTAGTGGCAACAAGCGTTGCGGTTCTGGTACTCTATCTTCGAATTTACTGATGAAGGATACCAAGTTAGGTAATCCTTCGTATGTTGGTAGATCGTATACTTCTGTCGCTAACCATCTCAGTGATTGAGTAATTCATGCGCATTTTTTTATTGATACTTTGCAATCGGTTCTGCCAATTTTCCAGTGCTTCATCAGAGTCTGAAGATGTGCAACTGATACTATGCCATCCCAGTTCCCCATCAATAGTAGGATTGATGTAGTATTTAGAGACATTGTAGGAATGATCCCAACCTCCCATAACTTTGAATTTTACTTTTTCAACATAATGCTATCGTTTGAGGGGGTCCAGTGGGGTAATGATCATCATGTCGCTATTCTCGAACGACATAGTTCTTTTCTTGAAATTGATAATTGCTAGGTTTTCCTTCGCCCAACCGATTCTCAACAACGTCGGATATGGGTTGGTATCATTGACTATCTCTATAACATTGAAATATGCATATTTATTCAATCCTTCTACTTCGACGAGTAGATGAGGCACTCAACTAATCAGTGAAACATTGCTTTGATTTTCCAAACGGATAGTATTGGTGACCAGACTAACTTCGGTTTCCCCATCATTTCCCACATATTTTTGGTCATGATGTTCACATCTGACTCTAGATCCAAGATGATGCAATCTACCTCATATTCACCAATCTGGGCATTCATTCTCATTTCTCTTCCTTTTTTCCTCTTCTGTAACTAGTTGAGAGGGAAACCTTGTCGTCCTTCTTCTCATCGATACAAGATGCTATCTATTTATGCTAACATGTCATGATCCTTAGCTAATGTTAGACAATTTCCTAGAAAATTTTTGAGAGTACTAAACTTCACTTGCGATCCCGGTGAGTTTGTCGAATAAAAAATGGGTGGCATTTCATAAATAGGTAACTTACCATTTCTCTTGATCAACACATCTCTTGCATTAAAGAGGGTTTCTTTTTCACCTCCTACATCAAATTGTACTTTCTTCTGAGCTATAGGCCATACATTTGGTAGTGGTTTGTCTTCTCCCATCGTAGCTCCTCCTGTTTTCACTATGGCGATGTTCGCTGGGCTATTCCTTATTTCAGCTGATATCTTCTACACATTTGGACCAGGATTTAGAGTCTGATTTATATTCTGGTTCAGTTGAGGTTATGGTGTATTCTTAGCCTGCCATTTTTAAATTAGCCGTAGACAGTATTCAAACATGTGATCAGTTGCATAATAGTAAGTAGACTAATATTTTAGATTTGGATAATCCCTCAGATAGTGTCATACCACTCCACAATTGTAACAGGTAACTAGTCCTCGACCTCGACCGAAATTTCCTCTATGACCAAAGCCTCAGTTGCGGCCACCAAGGAATCCTCCTCGGAACCCTCCTTGCTGCTGATGCAGTGGTTGGTTGTACTATGGTCGATTGAATTGATGTTGTGCTTGATTATAATATGGTTGCGACTGATTATATTGTGGTTGCGATTGATTATATTGTTGTTGCGGTTGATTATTTTAAGGCTGCAATTGAGGTCTCTCTATTGGTCGTTGCTCTTCTCCTTTCATAAAGTATGTATGCATAGTTATTCCTTGGAGAAAATTGTAAGCTCGACAATATTTTTCTTCATGACCCATTGACCGACATAAATTACAGAAAATATTGGTTGGATTCGACACAACTTTCTATAAGTATTCACATTCTTCTGATCGATGTCCTCTTATTTTACAAATTTAGTACCAGGGAATTCCTCCTTGACTCAGTGGATTCAACGTCCCTGAATGCAAGTATTCACAAAATTTGGGACACTGATCCTTATGATTCCCTTTAGACCAACATCGATTGCACCATATCTCTTAACGAACCTCTTTTCCCTTCTTAATATCCTGTAGTTGGATGACAAGGTTTGCCAACTGTGACTGGATCTGGCTTATGTCAATACCTATTTTGCTAACTAGTGAAGCCTCTAGTTTCATCACAATTTCTAGGGATTCCACTTGAGATGTGATCTTTTGCTACATTAATGACATGTAGATGTGAGGCACCAAGGCTGTAATGAACCATTCTTTATGTTTTAGGTCACTCATTCCAAAACTAACCTTGGTTATCAGAATTTTGAATCTCTGACCGAAATCCCACACCGATTCGTTGGGGAATTGCTTTATTTCCTGTAACTCTATAATATACTGGGATTTTGACTTTGGTTTCTTAAATTCATCAATCAATCCCATCCTTATTTTCACTAGAGTCTTTTATGGGCACCCTGTTGGTACTTGCTCAAATTTCATATACCAATCTAACGCCTGACCTCTAAGGGTCATCTCCAATTTTCGTTTCTTGATATCGTCATCTTGGACTTGTTTCATTGTCCATACTGCTTCGCACAAGTACCAGTACTATCCCGGGTCCTCAGTCCCATTTCCTTGGAACAAAGGTGGCTTTACGTTGTCACCCGCCATCCTGGGGTTTCTGCCAATATTTGTCGATCCGCTATTATTACTATTGTGCTTACATGTAGGAAAACCTTATGAATAACTTGTGTTTCTTCCTACCAAGTTTGTCATGGTGCGCAAGGTCGTAGGTACGTTGTATCTCTGGGTTGGTCCTTCGTCAGATTCATGGGTAGCTTATCCATTCCCTACGTCATTGTAGGGTCGCTTGGTACCTTTTGGTTTTGTTTCACAGTTCTTTGTTTTGATTGCACTAGGACTCTCTTCCTTAGTCCTCATCCTCTTCTATGGCTAGAACATCACCCCACTTCACATGCAACCACACTCTTCTACAACTTCCCTCATAGTCTCTTCGTGACTCACATCCATCTATCTCACATTATTTTCTCAAACCCACATCTTTGTGGTACCCACAACCTCCGCACACCAGAGGTTTACTCATCGGAATTCATATTTAGTATCCCTTTTTCACAAATGAGCATCTTGATCCACAATTGTAACGACAATAGATATCTCCCTCTGGGTCCTTTAAAAAAATCCCTTTCCCTGTCGCTATAGGATTTGATGTATCAACAACGAACTTAGTGATATATTCTTCCAAAATGTTGTCTATCCATACATCAAAAACTCTTAAAGCTTTGTTGTTGACCCTACACAGTTACTGGATTAGTTCTGGAGTCCAGTGCTTAGGCTCGCCTCCTTGGAAATTCTTCTTTTGAAAGGTGATCTGCACCAACCATTCATATAATAATATTATGGTTTCATTGAAAAATACTTTGTGGATGTCAGAATAGATGTACTTTTCTAACCATTCCTTCGTCGATCATCTCGAGTTCTAGATTTCTTCTTCAGTAAACTCTTGGGTCTTGTTATCAAAGCAATCCTGGATTTTTGGTTTTGTCGGATGCCACAACATGTCCTCTTCTTTTTCATACTATGGTCCCAACAATTGAACCATTTGTTGACACATAGCTCTGTCGATAGGGGTTCACTTTTCACTATTCTCAACAAACCTCGACACAGACTCCTTAAACATTGGCCCAGAAAGGATTTACCCTTTCTAGCAACACCCATGGAGTGAGTGCAGTCTCACCCGAGATGTTTAAGGGGAGCTACAAGAACCACATTTCTGCAGTGGGGAGGGACATGCGTCACTTCATACCCATTCACAACACAACGATACATCCAAATTCATATCATATTATTATTCTACCTTAGTTGCATTAACCAATATATAACAATTCACAAAATAACTAGAAATCCAGACTGCATTAACATGTATCTAACCAAATCTATGTATCAATAAGCATTAAACCATTGTGGAACATCAATCATATTTGCAACAAAAGAGAATGACAAAGACAGTGCACAATCATCCTTATTCATAAAAGAGATTCACATCAGAGAATACCGAAATAAGCTACCAGACAATAAAATCAAATCCATGCCGAAATATCATATTATAATCCACAGATGCGAAATCATAGACCGTCGAATAACACCAGATACTATGAAAACCTCTTAGATCTTATGCGATGATAATCATACATACAATGATGCCAAAATGATGCCCATAATGATGTGATCATGCGATACCAATGATGATCCCTATTATCCCGATAATGCCTTAAGGCTTACAAATCTATTTCTATTTATAGTCTCACTTGGCTGTTACAAAAAGGTCCAATTGGACGACTACTAACTAACTTGACCAAAAATTCCTTGTTCATCGGCTTATTTACCCTTTTCGGTTGGTCCTTTGTTCTTGTTGATGCCCTCTTCGTCGTTGGAGGTACTGCACTTTGTGTACTCTAGACCTGTGCCAACAAAGGACCCTTTAGGAATATTGCTGAATTGCATGGTAGAAGAGGAAACTGAAGAAATGATCACAAAGTTCCACAAAGGAACCATGGGGTCCATCATGCATGGAGAGCTGCATCTTACAAAATACCAAGGGTAGGTTATTATTGACCCACATTTTTCTATGATGTAAGTACCATAGTCAACGCATGCATAGAGTGCCAACTAATTGTAGGGAAACAAAATAATACCCTTGTTCCTTAGGCCTATCAAAGTGAAAGTTCCTTTCCAACAATGGGGGTTGGATTTCATTGGTGAAATATACCCTCACTCTAGTGGATAGGTGGATACTGACAACAACAGATTACATTACAAAATGGGTGGATGGCATCCCAACTAGATTAACAAATGATTCAGTAGTCATCAAGTTTTTGGAAGGGAACATCCTGTCTAGGTCTGGGTGTCCAAGTAAAATCATGACAGATAATGCACATGCCTTCAAATATACTTAAATGATGAAATTATGTGAATATTACAACATATAATTGGGACACTCTACCCCATGCTAGCCACATATAAACATGCTAGAAACATTCTCAAACAAAATCTTGATTAGGATAATCAAGAAGATATTGTCACATGACAATAAGGCATGGAATGCCCAATTGAAATGCGCACAATCGGATGACATCGTAAGAATAAAGATGCCCACAAGAGATTCACCATTCCAGCTAGTGTATGGAAAAGAAGTTATTTTTCAAATCCAATTAGGAATTCCAGTCATGAAGCTACTTCAAGAGGACATGGAAGAACCAAATAACCTGACAATAAGGATATATTAGATAGTAATACTTCAACATAATAGAGAGAACACTGCAAATAAGATATAGGTTTGCTAACAAAAGGGATTTAGAAATAAAATTTCATCCATGGGACTTGGTGCTAAAGTGGGATGCTAGAAGAGAGGACAAAGGGAAGCATGTCAATTTTGATAACCTATGGTTAGGACCATTTTAGATCTCAACTATCCAAGAAAACAATAGTTTCCTTCTTGCTCAACTAGATGGAAAATTTTTGGGAAAAACTCTAAATGCAAGGATACTCAAGCAGTTCCTGCAATACTAGAATCATGAGAGGATCACACAACTTTGTAAACTAGTAGTTTAGAAGTACTTTCTAATTTTTCTTTCCAAGCAATTTTAAATTCTGTCATTTTATTCTCGTACCATAAATATTCCATTTTGTTTTCAATAATGGGACATTGCTTGAAAAGCTAATGTTAGGAAAACTATAGTGTTATCAGCCAAAATGGCACTTCTCCGTCTGAGTACCAACATTCCTCATGTTGGTACACAAAAGGAGAAATTTGGATTGAAGTGGCCAAAACACTATAGATGGGCATGAACTTTGATGCATTATCCTCAAACCAGCCTTATATATTTTTATTATGAGTTTTGGGTTGCATACACGACTATATGCATTGCAACTCACGTATCATACACAAGTATTCGCATTGCAACCCGTGTATACTTGCATACACGAGTTCCCTTTGAGCAACTCACGTATCATACGCGAGTTTCCTATATTAATACCCACGTATACCTTAATTCGACATTAAAAAATATAAATCCATATTAGATGAGGTTAGTTAGGGCCTAATCCATAACTATCCCAACCATCTCAACCATTCCAACCTTTGAAACCACTCTATTTCCCAAAGTATAAATAGAGGCCTTGGGGTGGGGGCTAATGAATCAATTTTGGAGAGAAAAGTTATGCTGGTGGTATATCTTCAGAATCTTAGAGCAGCAAAACTCAGAGTCCTTTGGTTGCAGAGGAGTCCTTGTGTCAGAAGCTGGGTTGTACTCTTATCTTATTCACCGCTTGTTAATAAAGAGAATTCTTCTTCCAATCTTGTATTGAGTTTATTTCATGTATATTGGTTTAATGAATATGTTTTCTTATGTTATCTATATGATTTTCATCTAACCTCTAATATATATGCATGAGATATTACTTGAAGGATTTTCTCTTTGCAGGTAGAGAGGTGCATCCCTAGAAGCTTTAGAAAGAAGTGGAGTGAGAGAAGATCAAGTTTGGATCAACCGTCGTTAATCGAGTAAATCAAGAATTTCTTCCTATTCTCTTTCCATTCTCTCTAAAAAGCTGATTGTCTGCAAGTTAGTAGTAAGTTGGTAACCCTAGACCCTAGGTTACAAGGGTGTGATATCCTGAACAACAGAACTGGCGACTCTGCTGGGGAGTCCAGCCTGTTGTGGGTTCGTCTTGTAGGTGCTTTACCAGTCTTTGCTTTGATTCTGAGTGTGGTCTTTTTATCATGCCTTTGAATTGCAGTATAGTGTGTCCAGATACTTTTACTATTTTTTCTTTGAACTTTTTTGTTGTTGTATACGTGGGTTGTTGTTATAG
This sequence comes from Pseudotsuga menziesii, assembly GCA_001517045.1. NCBI lineage: Eukaryota > Viridiplantae > Streptophyta > Pinopsida > Pinales > Pinaceae > Pseudotsuga > Pseudotsuga menziesii. Next base: position 792,340 of record LPNX010708046.1, read on the forward strand.
ACAATCGTGTATAGCAACTTGTATACGCAGGTTGCTCTATAATACAGTCGTGTATGGTACGTGAGTTGCTCTATAATACAGTCGCATATATCCTGTAGCAACATAAAATTTTTGTTAGGGTTTGCTTGTCGCTGTCTTGTTTGATTTTTTCTGCTCAGTGGTTTTTTGTTGTTGGCATGATCCTATAAGTCCAAAGTTGTGTATGCCATACTTTTTGCTTGTTGTTAAGCCTTTGAGTTTTATTTGTTTGAATCTTCTTTCATCCAGTGACATGAAGTTGACCCTCCTGCTTGGTCTATAAGTTCAGTGCTGTGTGTCTAGGTTAGTGATCAAGGCTTTAGATACCTTATGCTCTGTGTTGCTTTATGTAGTGTCAGTTAGCCACTTTTCCTCTAGTAAATCTAGGGTATTTTATTCATTGGTTTTCCAAGTCAGGTTGTTCACCAAGTTTTCTTCCTGTTTGGTTAAATTTGGTTATTGTGGGTCCTCTATACTTCATTTTGATTTTTATATGTTGTGATTATTCAAACTCGCTCAAACAATTTGTGTTTAGATGCATTATAGTTTTTTGAAGAATTTGAAAAAGTGAAGAAAAACATCTTATGCTTTTGCATTTAGTTGCACTTAGTAGTTTTCCTTTTAGTATTTTCAAATAAAATTTCAAAAATTACAAAAAGAAGTCTTCGTTTTTCTGACACTTAGTTTCAATTTCATTAGCTTACATTTACAAAAAAATAAAAGAAATTTGGTTACATAGTTGCAATTTGCTTTGGATTTTTCTTTATACACCATTTTGCTTTTTTCTTATCGAGTCCATAATATCACAGTCTTTCACGTCATTTACCTTCTGACTAAGAACAACCCCTAAAATGAACAATATAATTTAAAATTTATTAGTAAGTTTTATTTTATAGGGTCATACACCAACTAGCTTAGGCTAGACTTGTGGAATAGGAAGTTTAAACTCTCCACAAGTGTTTAAATTCAGACATAGTTGGCCAATTAATAAGGAAACCCTTTTCTATGTTATTGTATCTGGGAATCTCCTCTCAAACAAGAGTTAAGCACGAGGCCGCGTGGAGGCTTGGACCGAGGAGATAACCATCTGATTCCTTGTCAAAGTGTAGACCAAGGTTTTTGCGCATCTGGGGATTATGTCTTAGACAGGGTTTCGGGATTTGCTACCCTACCCATGCGTATGAACCGGGCTTGTGACTGTCCCCCCAGACTGTCAATATAATTGAGGTAGCCTTTAGTCTCTCTGACATCTAGGGTTCATACACAGGTACACCGAAAGGCTATTTCTGGTTGGCCTTGGACGGGCTTGGAAGGTAACCCTTGTAGAAAGTGTGGGAGGGCAGTGGGTGATTCCTCCACTTGTGTATAAGAACATTTTCAAGGACACCAAGTAACTATCTCTCAGCTTTCTTTTGGAAAGCATATATCTTATACCCCTTGTGTTTGTTGTGACTTTAGGAATTTTTATAGTGATTTCTCTGTGGTTTGTTTGTGTTTAGTCGGCCTTAGGGTGTGAAGAGTCAAATTTTCAATCATGGAGGACCTACCTCTTAGAAGGTCAAGAAGGTTGAAAAACATTCCTCTGCTTATTACAGTGGAACCTCCACCCCCCTCAAAGGCGGAGATTACACACAAACAGTTCTTTTGAACCGGTAGGAATTAGTAAAGTTCTGGGTGAACCAGAACTTAGGACAAACCAAGTTGATATAACTACAGTAGAGATAGAAGACTTGCAGGGTGAGGAGTTTGCAAGAAAATTTAATTCACCTCTTACTGACCTAAACGATCCTGTGATCATCCAGGTTTGTCCTTTCAGTTCACCTGTGATTAGTGTTCCTGTGGGAAGACTAGTGTCTAGTGCAGGAGAAAGTCCTTCTACCTCCACCTTAGCTGATCCTGCTGAAGGGGTGCCACCTCCCCCGGTTGGTGCCCCTAGAACAAATATACCTACTACTCCTTTAGATCCAGCTAGCCAGGTGGTTCAACCACCGGCTTCAACAAATGTAGTAGGCACTTCTGGTGGGGTGGTCACTAGGATCCCTAGTGTACCTTTTGCTTCAACTTATTTTGCACACACTGCTCAAAGTGTTCATGTTGGATCCTCTTCATTTTTCCAGGGTTTTCCTTGGAATGGAGGGCACATTCCCCCATCCACTCCATATGTAGGTCCAACACCCGCATATGTAGGAGTTCATTTCAGAAACACTAAACCTTATGGTCAAGGTTTCCAAACGCCCGTTTCGGCTCCTTTCACGAGCTCTCCTTTTTCGCTTTTTAGCAGAGGGATACTTGCTCCTATCTTCCAAACTCTAGTTTCAATTGGGGCAGCTCAAACCTCATACACTGCACCACATATGAACAATCCACTTGCTTATGGGTGGAATCCTTTCCAAAGCGGTCTGACTACTTCGCAACCGGTAGCTGGGGGCAACCCCGCTTTCACATTTGGTAACTAGGGGGCAAGTACTTCTACTTCCCAAGCTGGTGCTTTTAATGCTCTGGTTCAGCCCAAGCTTCCTTTCTTGGAAACTTTGAATTTTCCAGACTTGTCCAAGTTAATGAATGACCCAGTGAGACATGATGCCTCGTGGCCACCTGTTCCTACCAAACTTCCCTCGGATATCCAAAAATTCAAAGGCAAAGTGGGTGAATACCTAGGGTCTCATATCACCACCTTTCACTTGTGGTGATCCTCTAATTCACTGAACGATGACACTATTCGATTGAGATTGTTCTAAAGAACTCTTACCAGTGCCGCAGCAAAGTGGTACATTGAACTTCCCTCTGCTGTGTTTGGTAGTTTTTGGGACTTAGCCAATGTGTTCCTTAACCATTCCAAGTTCCTGTCCGGTATGATGCCAGGACAGACTTGTTGTCCACCTTTCGGCAGGACAAAGCCACTCATATTTTGGATCACATCCAAGAGTGGAGAAGGCAGAAGAGGCTCATTAAGGCCACTATCCCTTCCGAGTTATTACTAAAATGGTTCCTTAAGTTCTTATTGCCATATATATCTAAGGACGTGTCCACATCGAGAGTAACTAATGAGGAAGAGGCTATCCTCAGGGCCCAACAGTTAGATTTGATATATTCTAAGTCTAGGATTCTATATGAAATCATCCCTAATGCACCGAGGCCAACACATAGTGTCGAGAAACCTAAGCCTGGACCCCTTGCCGATGGTGTGGTTGGTTCAGTGAAATATCCCACTGTAGAGTCTTTGGTTAGACAACTCCATGAGTTGTCTGTCAAACATTATATGGCAGAGGCAGCAAAGGCTGCCCCCTCACCCCATAATGCAAATGTTTTTGCACAATTCTCCCAAAATGGCAATCAGCATCCCGGTGGGAAAAAGAAAAAGGGGAAGAAAGGTGAGGGAAACCAAAACAAGCCAAAACCCTCAAACAATGCTGATGGGGGCAAAAAATAGAAGAAGAAGGTGAAATTTCCATGTAAGTTGTGCTAGGAATATCACCTAACCCATCAATGTCCCATTATGGACCAAGCTCAGAAGCTGTTCAAAAGTCAACAACTGCTTGTCCTGAAGGATCCTTTTCCCCAAGGACAAAACTATGCTTCAACTTCAAATGTAGCAAGGGGCACCCCAAATGCCCTTGGCCCAAATTCTATCAACATGGTTCGATCCCAGACATTACTCTAAACTAGGAACAAGAACTATGAGACAGAGGCTCTGGAGAAGGGTAAGTCTATAGGTGAAACTTATAACCCTCTCACAATTGAAAAACCTGCCAAAACTATGCCCAAGATATCGAAAGGTGTATTCAAGAAAACATTACACAATCCTAATGCTAGGGTTGCAACCAATTACTCTGTAGTTGAAGATTTATCCCAAACCCCTTTTGCGATGTCGGCTTTAGAGGTGTTACAGAGTTGTCCCGCCCATCGATATGCGCTCTTAGCAGCCTTAGGAAGTATGGATTCATCAAGCATGATGGCGAAGTTTAATTTGTTTGATGTCAAAATTCACCTGCCATATCTTGTAGCCTTATCGATAGATGTCATCCATGGTAGAAAAACCATTGGAAGGGAAATTGTCGACGAGGGTGCTTCTACATGTGTCATGTCCTTGTCTTGCTAGAAAGCTCTGGGATCTCCAGATCTTGTTCCATCGAACACCCTACTTACTCCTTTCGACGAAAGGTCATTTTGTCCGCATGGTATCCTACCAGCTTTCGAGATAAAGTTGGCAGGGAAGGCAGTGTCTATTGAGGTAGAGGTGATTGATGCGCCATTGGATTATAACTTGCTTCTGGGGAGAAGTTGGACTTATGCCATGTACGTTATTGCATCAACCATTCTTTGGGTAGTACTATTTCCGCATGAAGGGAAGTTGGTTACTGTAGACGAACTCAGTTTTACTCAGAAGGGCTGCATGGAAACTAATGAGTCCACCGTGCCATTGGTTGATCAGGTTAAACCTGCTTAAGAGAGCTTAGGGGCTGGAATGTATTAATCATTGATGGGAACTTTCGATTTTCCAGCTTTGATTAATTACTTAGGTTCCACTAGTGTAGGGAAGTCTATTGCAACGGTTGTTGATAGAACAAACCCTTGGGTTATTCCTTCCTGTCATGAACTTGAAGTTCCCTTATCGACAGCGAAAGTAGGTTATCAAGATATCAGTCATACCGCTGTTGATCTCGTTCCGGTCCTTCTCATAGTCTCAGAGGAGCTGGAAGAAGCCTATTTGCCTGCTTGGGAAGAGAACTCTTTGCATACTGAAGACTGCTTAGATATGGTTTTACCATCTAACGAATCCATTATGGAAGCTATGTGCGGATGAGATAAGATCTACGAATATCTTCACCATCAATCCTATTTTCTTCTAGAGTTAAGCAGGATTAAAAATCAAGAGTTCCATATGAGACTGAAAGCTGGTTTTATTTACCCGATAGTTTTGATAGAATGGGTATCCAACCCTCTTTCTTGTTGACAAAAAGCAAGGGATGATATGTGTCTGTACTGACTTTCATGATTTAAACAAATCCTGTCCTAAGGATAACTACCCCACACTATTCATAGATCAAATCATTGATGCTTGTGCGGGGAGTGAAGTCTTTTCATTTATGGATGGTTTCTCTGGGTATAATCAGATTGAAATCAAACCAGAAGACCAACATAAAACAACTTTCATCTATCCTTGGGGTACATTTGCGTACGAGAAAATTCCTTTTGGATTGAAAAATTCTGGGGCTACCTTTTAGCGGGCAATGAATTTTTCCTTTCATGACATCAAGTCTATTGTTGAACCCTACCTAGATGATCTACCAGCACATTATTGTAAGAGGATCGATCACCCAAATCACTTGTGTTTAATTTTTGAAAGATGCAGGCATTATAAAATACGCTTGAATCCCCACAAGTGTGTTTTCTATGTCAAGTTAGGTAGGCTGCTCAGATTCATTGTTTCTAACAAAGTTATTCAGGTGGATCCTTTGAAAGTTGAGGCCATAGTAAATCTGCCTCCTCCTCGTTCCATCAGGAAACTTTAGAACCTTCAAGGGAAGTCTAAATTTCTTCGACATTTTATCGTTAATTAAGCCAAGATCACTAAAGGTTTCATGCGCCTGTTGAAGCAAGACACCCCATTTGTATGGGATGAAATCACACAACTTGCGTTTGAGGCATTAAAGAAAGCTTTGTTGTCGGCACCCTTGCTGCATCTGCCAGATTACTCTCATGATTTTATATTATATCTGGCCACATCCGAGTCGACCATAGGGGTAGTGCTAGTCCAGGAGGATGATGAACTCCAAGAGCATGTCGTCTAGTATCCTAGCCGTGCTTTAGCTGGTCCCAAACTTAGGTACTCCCATGTCGAAAAATTTGCATTAGCAGCTGTTTATGTTGTTTAGAGGTTGCGTCACTACATTTTACTAAGGACTACGATAGTAGTGGCAGATGTTAATCCTTTCCAATATGTTTTGTCCCGATGGATAGTTGGAGGCAAATTCAACAAATGGATAGTCATCCTCCAGGAGTTTGACTTGGATTTCCAATCTGCCAAATCTAAAAAATCCTTAGTCTTGGCAGAGCTCATGGTAGAATTTCCTGTTGAAAAAGATGTATCCATTGAAGAAGACTCATTCCCAGATGACCACATTTTCTTGATTTCTACCTCTAACCCTTGGTATGGAGATATACTTGTCTATCTCTAGACTTTGAAGTGCCTTGCAACCTTTTTGCAGGAAGACCAACGCAAATTACACTTGCATGCGAAAAACTACTTTATAGCGTAGAGGGGTAGACTTTGTTTTGCATCGATGTCTTACCCATGAAGAGGCTACGATTTTCCTAAATGATGCCCATAGTGGAGCATGTGGCGGTCATTTATCTGGGTTAACAATGACCTAGAAGATCTTACATGCCGGTTATTTCTGGCCCACAATCTTTAAAGATTGTGTGGAAGCAGTGAAGCGCTATCATCCATGTCATATTTACACCAAGAAGATGTGGTCTCATCCTGTTCCGTTATTTCCCATCATCTCAGTGGGCCCCTTCACTAAGTGGGGGATAGATTATGTGATGTGCAACCCAGTTTCGGCCGGGGGGCACAAATACATCATTGTCACTGTAGATTACTTCATGAAATGGGCAGAGGCAATGCCCACCTATAAAGCTGATGGGGAAACTGCAGCTTTTTTCATTTTCAACCAAATTATCACACGTTTCGGTATTCCTAAAGAGATTGTCATTGACTATGGAGATCACTTCCAAAACAACATGATGACTGAATTGATCACTATGCTATGGTTTAAACAAGAAGATTTGTCTTCCTTTTACCCACAAGCGAATGGTCAAGTCAAGGTAGTAAATAAGACCTTGAAGACTATTCTCAAGCGTACTATTAACGTAGCCGAGTCAAATTGGCACATCATGTTGTATCCTGCACTTTGGGCTTATTGGACCAATGTGAAGACTACCATAGGGTTTTCTCCTTTCCAACTCGTTCATAGGCTGGAAGCAATAACCTCGGTTGAATGCAAAATCCCGTCTTTAAAGATTGTCATTCATGTGCTACTTGATACGACTAAGTTGGAAGAATGTTTATTACACTTAGAACATTTAGATAAATAGCATAGGGATGCGTTGACAGCAAACAAGGCTCATAAAAATAGGGTAGAAAATCAATACGATAAATCGGTCAAACCTAGGTTTTTTTTTCTGAAGGGGAGCTTGTCTTGCTTTGGGATCAGGACAAAGAACCCATGGGGGCAGGCAAATTTAGGTCTATGTGGTTCGGACCTTATGTCATGTGAATTTTTTTGAAGAAAGGTGCATATGAATTAACTGATTTCGAGGGAAATAAGCTTCCTGAGCCTAGAAATGGGCTCTACCTGAAAAAGTACTATGCTTAGGCTTAACACTTTTTCTTGTATTTTTATTGTATGTAACTTTATGTACAATAGTTCACCAGTTTGTGTTCTTATATCATATGTTGGTTGTTGTAGATGTCTTTCGAGTGGTTCGTAGGTTTTGCAGATGGCGCTAGTCGTCACACTTGCAACCTGGCTTCATTTGCATGGGTTATTTACTCATCCTCAGGACTGCTAGTTGCCTTTGGAAGTGCTTTCCTAGATCCTGCTACCAATAATGTGGCCGAGTACAGGGTTGTCATTAAGATTTTATGGGATGGCTTGTCACGAGGCATTACCCAGCTAGAAGTCAAGATTGACTCTCAACTGGTAGTTTCCCAGCTCAATCAAGCTTATCGGGTGTGAAACCCTATTCTACTACGTCAGTTTATGCAAGTTAGGTTATTGGAAAGAAAATTTGATTTTATTACATTTAATCATATTCCAAGAAATCAAAATTCTTTAACTGATGTATATGCGAATTATATCTTGGATTGGCATTTAACACACACACACACACACACACACACACACACACACACACATATATGTAAATATCTGTCCATATAGATAGGTCGATTTCTTGATCCTCAGATCCAATCATAACTGTATAATATACACAAAATTTACAAAAATTGGATCGTAATCCATAAAATGCCCCTAGGTCTAATATTGACCACCTTGGTCATCCTGACCACCTTGTTCATCCTAACCACCTTGGTCACCCTCCTCATCCTGACCACCCTGGTCACCCTGCTCATCCTGGTCATCCTGCTCTCGAGATTCTTCAGCTTGTTCAGTTGCAGAAGCCTCAGCGGTATCTATGTAAACAAGCACTGCTCTGGCTACCCTTCTCATAAGGCATATCCAGATAGGTGGGATACCAACCACTAGTTCCTTCATAACGACATGGATATGCTCAATACGTAAGGTAAGGACTCTTTGGGTTAGCCTATCCAGCTTCCCCTCAAGAACACTAATCAAACCATGACCCTCTCTTGCCATTGGTCACACATACATATGACGATGCCCAACAGGGCGGACCAGTCCAATATCTGCATTTTAAACATTTACATGATAAAAAACTTGTATACATATGTATATGCCTTAATGATTAAAAATTCATAAAAAATTTAAAACTTGAAAACCAAAATACCTGATGCTCCCCATGCTCCTCCAGGAGGGAGGACGAGGTCATTGTCACCCCAAAAATCCATCCCAACATATGGAAATTGCTCCAGTGTTGGTAGCTGTCGCTCCCACCATAGGTAGAAGTCGTCATCGTAAACAATCTGAACTGATCCATCGCCGCCCTGGCGGAGGAATATTTCTCCCCATCTACTCAGTCTAGGATGACGAGGAGAGAAAACTGGTAGAGGAACTGCAGGGATTAGACCGGGAACTCTCTCAAAGAAAAAGGCCACTAATATGCTAGAATAACCGAAGTTCTTCCGTCGCCCTCTCTTGCAGTTAGAGAGTTGCTTCTTCATTATCAGGATCAATCTCGAACACCAGTCAAACAAAGCCCCCCATAGACATTCCACCACAATTCTCATTTGGTTTTGAGTTGCAAGATGAAGTGACGATGATCCTGCGACCCTCACTATTGTGCTTACAAACACCTGTAATGGCAAGTTGCGAATATGAACAATAGGGATGCAAGTACCCCTTTTTTGAGTACCAGGCGCATAATAAGTGTCAATGTAGTTCTGAACACTTAGAAGGTCACGGCCCCTACTGATACCTTCCAAGTTGATAGGAGCTCCCCATCGTAATGAATCTAGTATGAAATAGACGTCTTCTAGTGTAATCTCTAGAATCTCACCTTGTAGGTCAAATGCACCTAGATCATGATCCCATTAGTTTATCAAAAACTCCAGTAAACGGTAGGTGAGGTGCAAAAGAATTTAAGCAACCCACTTTGCCACAATGCATGCACCATGGGGGCACTTCGGAGAGCATCTTGGTCCATGTCTTCATGTTCCCTTTCTCTCCACTCCAACACCATGTTTTATCCTATCAATAAAACCATTTTCAAACATTAAATTCATTAAAAAAACTTTGATTTTGGCCCTAAATATCCTTTTCCTATGTCGCGCAGTATACGCAACTGTTCTTTGAACATGTTGTGTATCATATGCGGGTTGCTTTCAGGAAAGTCACGTATAAAATGCGTGTATGCGACTGTCTAAGTTGCATACCCATGTATACAGTGCAACCTTCCTACAACCGGCTTAAAACATGAAATTTTACATAAAATTAAAAATTTGTTTGGATGAAATGAAAGAGCATGATGAGTTGATTTACCTGGCACTTGTGGATTTGAAAATCATCCACTAAGTTGTCCACACCGAGCGATTGAAGGTAGAGGTAAAACTTTTCTATGTTGGGTAAAAATATCAAATGCTGATTTTTTATTTCTATTTTGAACTATTTATAGAAATATTTTCAAAATATGGGTTTTTAACCTATAGTTTTTAATTTTTATCAAAATCAAACTAATACCATGTCTTTTTTCCTAATGTAACAGGTCCACGGTCACTTAAAGTTGTTTTTCACTCATATAGGGTAGGATTTTGGTCATTCATATGCATTTTTGCATTTATACCTAATCCACCTTAGCCCTAGGATTACTACTTTTGACCATGGACTATGGTATTCAACCATTAGTACCTTGTCTATACCATTGTTCTTCTGTGGATAGGGCTTTCCTTCCATGAGTACCCTAGATTAGAACACATTCATTATCTTTTGGTACTCATGCCGCATTTGTCGTAGGTTTAGGGGAGCCTTCTTAGCTATTTTTCATGCCAAATTGAGCCTCATTTTGGTCTCTTTTTACAAGCTATCCCCTTTATAAGGCTCCCCTCCCTTATGGAGTTTCTTCAGGCCTAGGTCTAACTCCTTAAAATAGAATTCACTACCGAGTAAACTTGTCCATTCATGCTCGTTAAGAATAGGTGAATGGGCATCCACATTGGTGGTAGGTTATCTCTTTCTTGGAGCATGTGGAATAATACGAGAAAGGATCAATCTCTTTTCTATGGAATGGAGAAGAGTATTCTTAGGCATAGGTTTATTTCTTTTCCAGAGCTGAGGGACTAAAATTATGGAAAAGGAACGCCTAATATGAGCTTAGTTTTCTCTTTTTCATGCTCTGGACCTAAACATGAAAAATATTTCGAGTGTACTTTATGTCTTTGTCATGCTCGTTAAACACCAAGAACAAAGCATCAAGTTTATTGTTGTAAGCCCCATTCCTCGTAATCAAATGGATCTTTTTGAGTGATCTTGATTTCCTTCACACTCATAAAACTCAAGCTATATGCTGCTTTTGAAATAGCGTTGGGTAGGTGGTAATTTAACCTTTTTTGGACCTCCCTGAATAAGTACGAAAAAGGTTCCCCTTTTATTCTTCAGAAGTTAAGAGAGTTCTTCTGAGGTATGTTTTATACTTTTTCGGCTTCAGGAGACTAAATTGGAAGAAAAAGGACCCCCCTGGAGTCGTCTTTGGAGTTTTCATACTCTCTAAACATGAAAACACCAAACGAGCATGTACTAGTTTGGGCTCATAAAATCCACGAATAGGTAACATTATCAAGCATTATTCCCTTTTCTCTTTAAGCTTGTCAAAAATGAAGAGAGACCTGAGTTGAATTTCCTGGACTTGTTAAAATTTAACAGGAAAGATAAGGAATAATTTTTATTTTTGGGTTACAATCGGTGGCAGAATGTCCTCCTTGAACATAGAACTCTCTGATTTTTCCGATACTCATGTCTCAGTGTACACTTTCAGTTCAGCTATCACTTTGAGTTTCTTACTCCCACTTGTCACTTATCCCTGGGGAATCTGACCATGTCTCCTACATGACAGATAAGTCTAGTTGTATATCTGTAAAGTTAAAAGCTCCCTTGGGTCATCTTTGTGTCATGTTCACTGTTCAAGGATTTATCCCTGTTTCTGCTTATTATCTTGATTCCATCATTATCCTATCTGATATCACTTGTGTCTACCTTTCTTTATCCAGTTCCTAGTCACTCTGTGATCTGTTGGAGGATCTATTTCCTTCCTCATCACAGCATGGTTTCTCATCAATACTTCCTAAAGACGAAGGCCTAGAGTTTTAACGATGGTACCCTAGAATTCACTTTCATCATTAGTGAAATCCTTTGCTTCAGTTGTTAATTATCACCTATTGATTGATAATATGTTGGGTCCTATCCATGTTCGACTTCAACACATCTATTCACATGGCCTGGATTGTACTGGTTCCTTTGGATTTTGACAAAGACCTCAGGTTCATATCTATAACCTAAGTTGCACAAGGTTTTGTTGTGTTCACCTACATAGCTACCAGATTTTGAAGACTCATCATTGTATATTGTGGTTTCCATACATGATTGTAATAAACGTGGTCTTGTACCCATATCGTATGATGTAATCAAATATTGTAAAGGAGCTAGTGTTCCAATATATTGAACATGGCATCCTCAGATATGATTTTTTATATGACATTGATATTTATTTGTTTCAGGTACTTCCTCTACTTCCTTGGACTTCTGAGTTCTCCAAGATAATGATTATAATGTATTTCGACCATCACTTCCCTCTAACCTCACACATTAGGGGGCATCTGTTAACAGCCAAAATGGCACTTCTTTGTCCGAGTACCGACATTCCTCATGTTGGTACACAAAAGGACAAATTTGGATTGAAGTGGCCAAAACACTATAGATGGGCATGACCTTTGATGCATTATCCTCAAACCAACCTTATATATTTTTATTATGATTTTTGGGTTGCATACGCAATTATATGCATTGTAACTCGTGTATCATACATGAGTATTTGCATTGCAACCCGCATATACTTGCATACGCGAGTTGCCTATATTAATACCCGCGTAAAGCTTAATTCAACATTAAAAAATATAAATCGAGATTAGATGAGATTAGTTGCAGCCTAATCCACAACTATCCCGACCATCTCAACCATCCCAACCTTCGAAACCACTCTATTTCCCAAAGTATAAATAGAGGCCTTGGGGTGGGGGCTAATGAATCAATTTTGGAGAGCAAAGTTATGCTAGTGGTATATCTTCAGAATCTTGGAGCAGCAGAACTCAGAGTCCTTTGGTTGTAGAGGAGTCCTTGTGTCAGAAGCTAGGTTGTACTCTTATCTTATTCACCACTTGTTAATAAAGAGAATTCTTCTTCCAATCTTGTATTGAGTTTATTTCATGTATATTGGTTTAATGAATATGTTTGATTATGTTATCTATATGATTTTCATCTAACATCTAATATATATGCATGAGATATTACTTGAAGGATTTTCTCTTTGCAGGTGGAGAGGTGCATCCCTAGAAGCTTTAGAAAGAAGTGGAGTGAGAGAAGATCAAGCTTGGATCAACCATCGTTAATTGAGTAAGTCAAGACTTTCTTCCTATTCTCTTTCCATTCTCTGTAAAAAGCTGATTGTCTGCAAGTTAGTAGTAAGTTGGTAACCCCAGACCCTAGGTTACAAGGGTGCAATATATTAAACAACATATAGGCATAAATGAAGACACCATAACCCAACGATGAAGGCACTCATATATTGTTCTCATCATTCCACAGACAAAAGGATATCCCTGTTGGAGCCATTGTTAGTACCAATAAAGATATCAGGTACAAGGACCTAAAGAGCTACAAAGAGAAGATAAATACATTTAGAGGAAGCCATAAAAGGTTCCCAAGGGGAAATTATGAAGAAATAAGCACCTAGGCGCTAAAGGACATGATGAAAAGTTGCCAAATGAGATCACTCGAGTGTTAGGAACAATGCATAGGATGATCACAGGCTCAAAACCATAGGTTGAAGAAGAGCGCCATGCATTGGACCAAAGGTACTGATAAGAGAGCAGGAGCTGGTACAAAGGACCAAGAGGTGGTGATTAGAGGCTAACATAAAGGGAATTAAACATGCCAAGGAGAAAATATAAAATCGAGAAGCTAGATAGACGACCAAGAACAATAATGCAACACCAAACTACATGAAGCTTAATGACGACTTACTAAGCCATTGGGTAGAAACCACCATGCTACATGGTGCATGGCTATTGGAAACAAATCCAAAATTTTCCTCTCCCATACTTCCCTCTGTCGAGTTATTTCCACCTCCCCCATTGACAACCATAAACCATGTGCCCCCCAACAAGGCAACATATTCATCTCGAAAGGACCCACCAATAAACCCTAGTAGAGTCTTAGGGGCACACTGAATACATATGTTCTAATCCATAACCAACACTTGGACCTTGCACCTGAATGACTTCAAATGACACCATAACAAGTTTCCCCTCAATAAACACATGCCACTTGGAGAATTCAAAATTTTGGTTGTTAAGAGGATAGCCTATCTATAGGATGCTCATTTTGCTCCTAAACAAGAAGAATTGTTGTGATAGCTCTGACTAGTAGTCCTATCGCATGACGCTTACCTGCCAACTCAACTATTGTCCAACCTAGTAATCATTTTTACCGTCCCTGTCATTGCATTATTCTACCTAGTAAAATTAGTTACCATGGCATCCTCACTTGAGATTAAAGCCCCCAGGGCCAAGGCCAAAAGTAACTCCAAAGATAACCAATTAATTGACCATGAAGATGACATCTTGGCCACTAATACCACATCTAAGATAAATATAACAAGGAATAAGTTGGAATCCAAGCCAGACATTGCACAGAAGGTGGTCAAGTCTCTAAAAGGTAGAACAAAAGTGCAATTGGAAGAGTTGGGGGGAACCAATAGTCATATCTAATTAAAGAGGAAAACAAAGTGATCATAAAAAGGACCCTAGCCATAAACATATCTCAAACCAAAATAAGTGGTATGATATCATAAATTATCTTTTTCAAAGGCTTATTTAAAGATTCCATAACCAAATGAATTCCACCCTTTTGGGATGGGAATGGAGACTTATATAAAAAGGAATATTATTAAGATTTCTTATAGGAAAATAAGAATGAAGAAATAAAATTCGATGAGCTACATGATAACTTGAAGGGAGTTGTTGTGGTCCAACAGTTGACAGAGGAATTTGAACTATGGATTAGCTTGAGGCTCACCCTCAAAGCTTTCCCCACACATCTTATGAAAATTTGTTGGCCTACTTTCCCCACTCTCATGACCGAGGTTCAACAACAATAAAAAACCAACAAAACACCCAAAGACATTGGCCCTACGGAGCAAGCTCATCTAACAACACCTGCAAGGTAGGCACAGTCTGACCCGAGATATCTTAATGTGTAACTGCCAGAACCATGTTTCCGTAGTCGGCGAGGGATTACAGTCCCTTGGCTCGTAGACAAGGCGATCGATAGAGTCGGAAGGATGGATTCTTTTACTACTCGATAGAATTGCAATAGTGCAACATAGCCAGTGTGTGACATAACCTTGTCCTCAACAACTTAACAGCTGGCACAATAGTGCGATGCAACTGATTCCTTAATAGTAAATGACTGTGATGCGACTTATATTATGAATTAATAGTGTTTTAAACATGAACTAACAATGCTTCAATGATTCTTAGATATCCATTCATTCACTGCTTATCAGTATTGTGACATTCATTCAAACAATAACCACAAATAATGAGAGATAATAAAACATTCAACATTAAACATAGGCATTCAACACTCAACATTCATTCATTCACCAACACAGTGTTGAGGCCTAGAAATTCGCAGGCGGCAACAGTAAGGGATTCTCCCCAATCAACGTTCCCAACTAGCCCGTTGACTGTTTGGAATAGGGAATCCGTCCGGTTTGCGGTCCAGCTACCGTAGGTCAAGTAACAAACAAAGGCTTTACCGGTTGCGGCCCGGCCCACCAAGTTTTTGTATTTTGACTTAAAAGAATGATATGCACGTGCCTAACTAAATGCAGGCTGGTCAAAAATAGGGAGCGGTCACAAAGTGATGCACAGGTTCTTACCTTTCGTCTTGCTCACAAGCATTCAACCGGATACAAAAGAAATAAGCTAACTATCTACACTATCCCTTGGGAGCATGGTTATCATTTTGGCTGAGCAATACATTATCATATACAGTAATAAAAATCACAGATAGCTGATACTTCTCCTAAAGTACATGAACGCTTACAAATATTCAAATAACCAGATAGCCGATCATTCTATAACAACATTTATTGCTCTTAGTGAAAATATATCCCAGAAAAACTACTGAAGAACATTTAACAAGAACGTAGGTTCAAAACATCAAATATTCTTACAGCAAATGAAATACAGCTGAAAACGAAATAGTTCCTCTTCAATGTTATTCATCGAATTGCATTGGTACATTCCACTTCTTTACTCTTTCCAGCAGACAAAATTGCAGTTCACTTAGCAAAATGAAGTAGTTCCTCTTACAAGCCAACAATTACAAAATTTTCTAAGGGAAAAAGCCCTCTTTCAGTCTTCATTCCCCCTATTTAAATTACAGCTGCTGCCCCTTGGGTTGCCCTAAGCGTGTGACCTTTCAGCGCCCTTGACGATTCCTTTTCTTCTCTGGTCGTTGTGTTTTCCTTAATCATTTCCATAGGCGTTTTACCTCCTGACAGTAACTGCTGAAAACGCCGCGTCGATGCCTCTATCATCCGCTTGGGTTGTCCTTTTCCTCGCCGTAGGCCGCTCTAGCAATATATGGGATTCTCCCTGCATATAACTTTAGTGCATTATCCACTAACATGAGACATTAAGCATCGAAAACTTTTAACTATGATGAAAAATCCATAAAAAGTTGGCCTGGTTCATCCGGGCGAGAACTCACGGAAAAATGAATCGGCGGTTGGGAGATACTTGGATCGGATGGGCTGAGAATACTGCATCGGATGGGCAAGGCTTTAGGATCCGCAATGGCGGAGGAGCATAAGAAGCGGGTGAGTGACAACGCAGGCGACCAAGGAAATCGGACGCCGAGAAGGAACGTATCGGAAGCTAGATTGCTCTGCCACCCGCAACAGCGGAGGGGACAAATGCTGAAGATAGGCGACGGAGGCTAAAAAAAAGAAAAAGCTCGGGCGTCGGATGAAACTCGCGTCGGCAGCTGACTTCATCCCCCCAGCCGCAATGGCGGGTAAGTAGAAACTCAGGAGCAAGCGGTTTGAACCAATGAATCGGGCGTCGGATGAAACTTCAATCAGGAGGGAAGTTTGATCTGGGAGCCGCAACGGCGGGTGAGTGAGGACTCAACATCTTCCGAAAGAGACCCGATCCAAAGAGAAAACCAACAGCGCTAAGGCCCAATTGCGGCCGAAAATCAATTTCCTTTGTTAAGGCAAAATTTTCATGCTCTACGGGTACTAAAACAGACCACGCGACTCAAGCTAAACTGAACGAAGCAAGCAAAAGGGTGGGCAATCAACTTCAAATGCAAAGATATGCTCAAAGGCACCAAGCTTTCAAAAATCGATCCCAACAAATAATGGTGAGGAGGGGTCCCAGAGTTTAAGTGAAAAACTAAAATCGGGGAGAAAGGTTGCGGCAGCAACAACTGGCGATTTCCTGGTGAACCTAGATCTCTGGATGATTTCTTCCTTGAATAGCAGACTGTCCTACAACAAATGTATCCATTGAACTTTTCCAGCTATACAGATTTCTCGATAACAGAAGTGTGTACCTCGATCATTGACATTGGTCCAATTCGGGCGATGAGACAAGATTTTCGAGTCCGGATAACTCTGCCGAGGCCAAAATATGAGTTCATTATTAATTTTGTTTTCAGGGGCTAATGACATTGGACACCACAGGATTGTAGCAGGTGATGAACAGAAACATTCATTTGTTCCTCATTCCCATGCCATCTTAGCAGCTTTTGTGCTTTTCGGATTTTGTAGTTTTTTTATGAGAGTCTCCATGCATGCCTTTCTTACTGAATTTTAATTTAGGATCCTCTATCCCATAGTGCCCTTTTGTGTGAGTGATGTGCTTAAGGTTTCAGCTCACGGACGAAGAGGATCATTGGCAAATTAGTACTTTATGATCTGGATTTAGCTTTGGAGCATGATGTTTTTATAAGAATTCTGACTCTTATCTGCCTTCTGGCATTTATTTCCTGGCATGGGATCATTTAGATTTAACACCCTGTTCATCTTGCTCTTCTCTGTGGGTCCCCTGTCATCGCCCCTTAGATTCTAAGTGTAAAGTGCGTGGAGCCTCAGCATAGTATTCTAGACTTTTGAATCTGATTGACCTTACAGGAGGTTAAGCAGGACCTCAATGCACACAAAGATTTCGAGAAACTATTTGGTGGAAGAAATTCACATGGAAAACCACAGTCTAACTATTCAACGAATGTTTACCATTTCCAGAAATTTGGAGTTCCCCACATAACTATGAGTTAACCACCTTTATTGAAAGCAAAGACTCACTTAAAACAAATGAAAGCATAACTCAACACAACTTATTTATGTACAAGTCAGAAAGCTCAAAAACAACTTAA
>LPNX010708046.1:810554-877170 GCA_001517045.1 Pseudotsuga menziesii
GAAGGCTTCCTTTCTGTACACAAGGGTAAAGGGTGACACTCCTATGGCAGACTTAGGGGTAACTCTATCAGCCCACAGGGCATTGGGTAAGGCTGAGTGCCAACTTCGCTGGTTTTCTATGACGGTCTTCTTCAGGATTCTAATGAGGTTTTTATTGGAGGATTCAGCCAGGCCATTCCCTTATGGATAATAGTTAGCAGAATAGTGTAATTTTATCCCTTTCTCATGAGCAAATGCAATAATCTTAATGGATGAAAAGTATTTATCATTATCAAAAACTAACGAACTTGGAACCCCAAACCTGGTCATGATATGGTCTTGTAGAAAATTGATGACTTCGTCTTCATTTATCTTGCGCAATGGAATAGCTTCGACCCAGCGGGTGAAATAATCAGTTGCAGTAAGAATATACTTATGTAGCAGGGAGGAATTTGGCTTTATTTCTCCAATGATGTCTATTCCCCATTGCTCGAAAGGCTCAGTGATCATTACAGGCTTTAGAGGTGCTGCTACTCTGGGTTGTCTTCCGCCACATCTTTGGCAAGTATCACATTTTCTGACGTGCGCATGTGCATCCCTGAAGAGTGTTGGCCAATAGTAACCGACCCTAAGGATTTTGTGGGCTGTAGTGTCTCCTGAATAATGTCCGCCGACCGGACCATCGTGTAATTCAGACATTACTTTCTCAGCGTCTTCTCTTTCCAGACATCTTAGAAGGACTCCATCATAGTTTCTTCTGAATAATATGCCTTCTACGAGTTGGTAGGAAGCTGACTTTAGACGCAAATCTCTTCTTTGTTTGGAACTCCAATGTTCAGGCAATACCCCTGACTGCAGGTAATGTACAAGGTCTCTATACCAAGATTCAGGAGTTGTGAATAAAGGACAAACATCCATTACATGCAATTCGGCTTCAATATCCCATGCCTGTTCTTCACTATTACTACTTCCAGTCATCAGCTTGCATAGCCCCTGACCTTTCACTATAGTGGCTGGTTTGAATTCCAAATCATATTCTTGAAGGGCTGTTACCCAGTTGCCCCTTCTTTCTCCCAATTCCTTTTGAATGAGAAGGGATCTTACGGCTGGGTAAGGGACTATTACCTTGGTTCGATTTTTTAGCATATAAGGTCTGAATTGCTTGACTGCCTTAAATACTGCGTATGCCTGTTTGTCAATGGCTGGGTAGTTTAATTCAGCACCCTGTAGCCCAGTGCTCATGAAAGAAATTGGGAATTCATCACCCCCATCTTCCTTTTGCGTAAGTACGGCTGCCAATGAATCATCAGACGCAAAAGTATACATAATAAAGTATTTGTCAAAGTCTGGACTTTTAAGAGAGGGCGCATGTGCAACAACGGTCTTGATTTTACTGAAAGCATTCTTTTCGGTCTCAGTCCACTTAAACTGTGCGTTTTGCTTGACCATCTGCTGCAATGGTTTGACAGTCTGGGCAAAATCAGGCACGAATCTTCTTACAAAGTTTATTGTTCCCATGAAGGATTGCATTCCCTTCTTATTATGAGGCATGGGAATTTGTTCAATGGCCTTAATCCTTTCTGGGTCTATAGAGATACCTTTCTTTGAAACTATATGCCCCAGTAACTTGCCTTCTGTGACAACGAACACACATTTTTTAGGATTGAGGGAAATGCCATACTTTCGACAACACTCGAAAATTTGCTTTAGGTGGAACACGTGCTCCCCTCGTTTCTTGGAAAATATTGTGATATCATCAAGGTAAACTACCACACTTCGTCCTATCAGTCCCCGAAAATCTATATCCATAGCTCTCTGGAATGTCGCTCCGGCATTAATAAGTCCGAAAGGCATTCTTCTGTAGGCGAACGTTCCCCATTTAGTTCTGAAAGTTGTCTTTAATCTGTCTTCCTCGGCTACTAGCACTTGGTTGTAACTAGAGAAACCGTCCAACAATGAAAACATTTCAGAGCCAGAAACCATCTGTAGCAATTGCTCCATGGGGGGTACCGGGTAATTGTCTTTGTCTGAGGCGCGATTTAGATTTCTGAAGTCCACACATAGCCTAATCTCTCCCGATTTTTTCCTGACAGGCACCAGGTTTGACACCCATTCAGAATGCCTGACTTTAAAGATAATCCGAGCGTCCAGCAGTTTCTTCACCTCGCTTTGAATTAGTGGTTCCAGCTTTGGGTGCATCTTCCTCAACGGCTGCTGATATGGTTTGACGCCTGCTTTTATAGGAATGATATGTTTGATGATATTAGTATCATAAGTTTTTAAATCTGCATACGTCCATGCAAAGATATCTTTGTACTGTTTAAACAAACTGAGGAACTTGTCTCTTTCTGCTGGTGAACAAAATTTGCCGAGGTTCACAAACTTGGGCTCCGTTTCAGTCCCTAAGTTTATTAGCTCGAACTGTAAAGTTGAGCTGTGTGTCTTCACTTTAGCGGGTCTCCTAAATTTCTCATTCAAGTCAAACATTTTCTCCAGCGTCCTGACTCCTTTGGGAATGAAATTGTCATATTTCATTTCAGCCTGATGTTCCTCATCGTCTATGATAGCTCCTTTAAAAGTCTCATCATTTGTCAAGCATTCATTTATTTTCTGATCATCATCAAATAATCGCAAGTTGGTAATCATGTCGGGTACCGATGGCCTGAAAAGCAATTCGATAGAGCATTTGTTATTAGTGGGAACCAACCTGGCAGCTGACGTAGCTAAAAGATCAGCGGCTGCATTTTTTATCCTTGGAATTGAAATAATGTTAAATGCATGAAAACATTTAAGCAATTCCCATACCTCATTTTGGTAAGCTTTCAAATGAGGGGAGATACAGTGTATTTGATTTTTTATCTGCTTTACAACTATTTCTGAGTCCCCAAAAACTTTTAAATTACAAACCTGTAGCTCAATCGCTTTCTTGAGTCCCTGTAGTAATGCTTCATACTCAGCTGTATTGTTAGTACACTCAAATTCTAACCTACAGGACAAGAAGTATTTATTTTTTTGTGCTTCAATAAGGATGCAGCCGGCCCCTGACCCTTCTAATGTTTTTGAGCCGTCGAAATATAAAGTCCAGTTAACATTATCTACTGGAAATGAATCTACTCCTACAACTAAATCTACTATTTTACAGTCAAGCTCATCATCCTGAGAAAAATGAAGGAGATCAGGCTGGGTGTTAGGTGTGTTGCTAGCCTCTTCCACTTGATAATTCCCTGGTTCTAGTTCAAGAAAGTAGTTTCCCAATACAGATTCAACTGGTACATTCTTCCCATCCAATTGAGTGACATTGTACTTCATATGAGGTTCTCTCAAAACCTTTATCTGATTAGGACTCCCTTTGTACGGCAACCAAAGATGTGACCAATCTGTGGCGAAATACCCATTTAATTTGGCCGACCAATCTCTGCTCAAGACCAAGCCGTAAGCATCTGGTATGTCAGCCACTACAATGTTGATGACTTGGCACACTCTATCATCGGATGCCAGGTGGATTAGCACGTCCTCCATTTCGTCAACTACCTTGACGTCCGTCCTATCCAACTGCACCACTTTCCACGTGGTTGGCTTGGGATGCCCATTTATTTTCTTACATACTGATATGGGCATGACATTAATTGACGCCCCTGAATCCGCTAGACAATTGTGCACGTTATGATTAAAAATTTCAAACGTCAAGAGGAAAGGTGGATGTTTGGTTTTAGACTTACCTCCAGTACTAGCTTCCCCGATTTCTTCTTCCTCCCGAGGCTGATTGTCTGTGGGCAACTTCTCTTCTGATGTTTCCAGCGCTTTCAACAATTTTTCTTTCTGCTGAGGCACTTTGCACATTTCAAACAGCGGGACGTTTGCCTTTATCTTCTTTAAATCTTCAACAACGTCATATCCAATTATTTGTCTAATGGACTGAGATTTATCAGCGTTCGCATTCTCTTCATTTGGCTTGGGCGGTGTCCTGTTTTGCTTCGGATTCTGGCTGGTAATGGTAAATTCCAGAATCTGATTAGCCAATGATTTGTCTTGAAATTTCTTTTTTATATTTCTTTGCAGCCTTCGAATCTTTGGGAGCAGAAGACTGTCATCACTCACCTCCCCTTTGCTCCTAGTTTTGACGTTAGCCTCCCTGATATCTTTGCGTCCCTGTGTATTTTCTTCTTCTGCGTCGAGTACGGAGACACAACTCCATAATGCCATAGTCTCTTCCTCCTGATCTTTCGTAGAAGTGGATGCGGCATTTTCTTTCCTTTCATCATCATCTTCTTCTGTCAATCTCGAATCCAACATCTGATTCATGACCAATGTCATAGAATTTATCCATTGTGGACAGTTTTTTTCGGAATGAGGCTGTTGATGAAAAGTACAGAAATTTTCCATCCCTATTTCTGTCAGATTCATCGATGCCGTTTTCTGAGGAGGAGTTTGGGTCTGGTTGCTATCCTCTCTTTTCTTATAGTATGGCCTGAAAAACTTTTGTGTTTCTTTTTCCTTTTCTAAGTCTATGATCTTATTGGACAGCTTTTGCATCATTTTAGACATACTTTCATAGTCTGGCATCTTTTCTTCTTTCGGCTTGGTGAATAGTAAGGTTTTTCTTCTGGCACCTCTCTCTCCTGATTGCTCCGGATAGTCCTCCACACTTTCTCTCTCTGCTTCCACCACTTCTTCCTCTTCATAGGTCTCTGTCAATGTAGGCTTGGCTCTACCTTTTGCAAACATGGCTAAATCAGGCCCCAATGCTGAAGTATAGTATTCGATCAGTACTTTGTCTGAAGGCTTATCTGTTTCGGAGAAGTTTTTTAGATATGCTGCAAACCTTTGTGTGAAGCTGTGCACTTTTTCTTTTTTCTCTTTCTTCAATGCACACAGTCCTTTCATGAGGGCAGCGTGAGTCTTTTGGACGGCATACTTACTTCTGAACATTCTCTCAAAAGTATCCCAATCTGGGATAGAATTGGCAGGCAATCCAAAATACCACGAAGCCGCAGCTCCTTTGAGGGTATGTGGGAAAAGTCTACAAACCACATCTTCATGCTCCCCTGCCCTTAATCCTTCTATAGCCAAATAAAGACTCTGCAAGTGGTCGTCTACCAATATCTTCTCATTGGGATCAAACTTAGGCAATAACTTTTCGAAGGCTTGAGGTAGGTCGTGCAGAGGTGGGGTCAGATTTAGAGGTGATCTGGCTTTCCATGTGGGCGGTGGAAGATTAGGTGGGGGTTGATTGGCGTTAACACCAGCCATGAGTCGGGGTGGAGAATGCAGAGGTGACACAACAGGGGTGGGAGGATGTGAACCAAAAGGGGTGTGAACAGGAGAGTCTGGGCCTATTTGGTTCAAAGGCAATTCAATCTCTTGTAAGGCAGTCTCCACAAGCTCTTGCCAGTCTCCAACCAACACCGAATCTTCTATTATAGGATGGTCTTTCTTCTTGTACTCTCTTCTAGGCAACTCGGGGATAATTGGCAACCCTCCGATCTTCTTTACATATGCACGGGTATGTCTTCTTAGATCATTTACAATTTCATTGCGAACAGGATATAGATGTTCTCTATTTTCTTCTTCTGGAATTGGATTTAGTGGTCCACTACTTTCAAAACTGTAACCAGCGGAATAATCTCTGTAAAATGGGTTTCCTCGGCTAGCCATGCACTAGCGGCCCTCCTTCTAGCGCCAAAACTGTTGAGGCCTGGAAATTCGCAGGCGGCAACAGTAAGGGATTCTCCCCAATCAACGTTCCCAACTAGCCCGTTGACTATTTGGAATAGGGAATCTATCCGGTTTGCGGTCCGGCTACTGTAGGTCAAGTAACAAACAAAGGATTTATCGGTTGCGGCCCAGCCCACCGAGTTTTTGTATTTTGAATTAAAAGAATGATATGCACGTGCCTAACTAAATGCAGGCTGGTCAAAAACAGGGAGCGGTCACAAAGTGACGCGCAGGTTCTTACCTTTCGTCTTGCTCACAAGCATTCAACCGGATACAAAAGAAATAAGCTAACTATCTACACTATCCCTCGGGAGCATGGTTATCATTTTGGCTAAGCAATACATTATCATATACAGTAAGAAAAATCATAGATAGCTGATACTTCTCCTAAAGTACATGAATGCTTACAAATATTCAAATAACCAGATAGCCGATCATTCTATAACAACATTTATTGCTCTTAGTGAAAATATATCCCAGAAAAACTACTAAAGAACATTTAACAAGAACGTAGGTTCAAAACATCAAATATTCTTACAGCAAATGAAATACAGCTGAAAACGAAATAGTTCCTCTTCAACGTTATTCATCGAATTGCATTGGTACATTCCACTTCTTTACTCTTTCCAGCAGACAAAATTGCAGTTCACTTAGCAAAACGAAGTAGTTCCTCTTACAAGCCAACAATTACAAAATTTTCTAAGGGAAAAAGCCCTCTTTTAGTCTTCATTCCCCCTATTTAAATTACAGCTGCTGCCCCTTGGGTTGCCCTAAGCGTGTGACCTTTCAGCGCCCTTGACGATTCCTTTTCTTCTCTGGTCGTTGCGTTTTCCTTAATCATTTCCATAGGCATTTTACCTCCTGACAATAACTGCTGAAAACGTCGCGTTGATGCCTCTATCATCCGCTTGGGTTGTCCTTTTCCTCACCGTAGGGCGCTCTAGCAATCTATGGGATTCTCCCTGCATATAAATTTAGTGCATTATCCACTAACATGAGACATTAAGCATCGAAAACTTTTAACTATGATGAAAAATCCATAAAAAGTTGGCCTGGTTCATCCAGGCGAGAACTCACGGAAAAATGAATCGGCGGTCGGGTGATACTTGGATCGGACGGGCTGAGAATACTGCATCGGATGGGCAAGGCTTCAAGAGCCGCAACGACGGAGGAGCATAAGAAGCGGGTGAGTGACAACGTAGGTGACCAAGGAAATCGGACGCTGAGAAGGAACGTATCGGAAGCTAGATTGCTCTGCCACCCGCAACGGCGGAGGGGACAAATGCTGAAGACAGGCGACGAAGGCTAAAAAAAAGACAAAGCTCGGGCGTCGGATGAAACTCGCGTCGGCAGCTGACTTCATCCCCCCAGCTGCAATGGTGGGTAAGTAGAAACTCAGGAGCAAGCGGTTTGAACCAATGAATCGGGCGTCGGATGAAACTTCAATCGGGAAGGCAGTTTGATCTGGGAGCCACAATGGCGGGTGAGTGAGGACTCAACATCTTCTGAAAGAGACCCAATCCAAAGAGAAAACCAACAGCGCTAAGGCCCAATTGCGGCCGAAAATCAATTTCCTTTGTTAAGGCAAAATTTTCATGCTCTACGGGTACTAAAACAGACCACGCGACTCAAGCTAAACTGAACGAAGCAAGCAAAAGGGTGGGCAATCAACTTCAAACGCAAAGATATGCTCAAAGGCGCCAAGCTTTCAACAATCGATCCCAGCAAATAATGGTGAGGAGGGGTCCCAGAGTTTAAGTGAAAAACTAAAATCGGGGAGAAAGGTTGCGGCAGCAACACACAGGAAATAACTTGGAAACCCATATGGGTAAAAACCACAAAGGTGCTCTTTATTTGGCATGAGAAATATATATAGCACCCTGTATTCTGTGACTTACAGACTATTTTAAGATATGTCTTTTGGATCAGACTCTTCTTGCTCTCATGCTCTCTGGTTTATGCCTCTATCTACTCCTACTGATCTGCACACATCTTGGATCGACTCTTCTACTCTATTGTCTTTGCACTCAGCTGCAGATCGACTCTTTACAAAATGGTCTATGCACTCAGCTATAGATCCGTGGATCAACAACCTTGTACTATCAGAATCCTCTCTGATTTCTCCACAATAATCCTAATCTTACCAACTCTCAATGAAGCTAACCCTTATACAGAGTGGGTTCCTCTTATTTATAGTGTTTACAAGACCGCGTAGGTTCGATTGAGTACAACTCAATTATTACAGTCATAAGTAGCTACAAAATATCTTCTATTACATTAATGATAGGACATGCTTCCTGCCAAACTGTCCTTCATACAGTTTACTCAGGCCATAACTATCCTCGGAAACGCATTTCAATCTTCCTGTACAGGTCATAACTAGCCGCAAAAACTGTCCTTTAGCCTTTCGCCGACTCGAGCTCCTGTAGTCTTTCTTGACCTACACCTCTCTAGCCTTTACTCTTCTACCTACCACTTTAGGAAATCTTTTTCCTTCTTCGCACCGATTTGCATCACAGCTTTCCCTGCTCTATGATTGCTTTCCATCCTTTACCTAATTTCCTCCGTTGGACGCCTATTCTGTCTACCTTGCGCTTGCCCTTTACTTTCTTCCTTATGCAATTTTCCTGGCCCAACATGCCCCCAACACTCACATGTGGCTTGTCCTGAGCCACTAAGCAAAATTTAAACCTCTGGGAAAATTTAAGTCTTTAGCGTAGGTTGCGCCACAGGACCAACTGTTATCTCTAAGGTTGTTTGATTTTTTACCTTAGGGTTTTTAATTATGATGAGTTTTTATTTTTAATTTTTGCCTTGTTTTATGCCATATTTTTTGATTGAATGCTATTATTTTTTTTGCATTTTCTTTAAATCTTTTGAAGCCTCAAAATCATCACTTATTTAAAGCCATGAACCTATGTTATGTGCAAGAGGTTTTATATTATGGATTGGATTGTTAAAACTGGCAGCATTTCTTAAACTGACAGCATTTCTCAAACTGGCAGCATTTTATAAACTGGCAGCATTTCTTCAAAGAGTACTTTATTAAAAGTTGTTATTCATAAGTACCACTGTATATAAAAAATGAGACAATAAACTATGGTTATATAGCATATTCATGTTCTATAGATTCTGTACTTGATATAAATACTCCTTAAAAGCAGTCCTGTTCACGAAATAATGAGTTTCATTGTGTCATTCATGGGCCTGTACAACTATTTTGTATATGGAATCAAAGCACTTCATATAATGAGTACTGGTACTAATAATGGCAGGGTTGACAAATTGAACATGATAATTCATTTTCCCTAAAATTTGTCATGTTATTTTTCCCAAATGCTTTTGCGAACTGGGTGAAGATCATTTAGAGAGCCCTTTTTATACTGTGAACATTTATTGTTCAAGATCTCAAATTCTGTATGGTTAAAACAATGAATACAGTAGTTTTGAAACAACAAGGGTTTGTTTTAATCCTGTATTTTCATGCTTGGAGAGGGCAAAGTTACATTGTATAGTTCTTTTTGCGTTTGAATGTAAGCTGCTGCAGCATAAATTCTCTTTTGAAGTGTATAGTGTGAAGGGGTTGCAGAAATGTCAAAGATAACAGAGGAAGAGGATTCAGAAATCGTGGTAAGAAGAAAACTAGGAGGCTTGATTTGCAGATTAGAGCCAAATAACACAGAATGGATAATGAAGTTTCCAAGATCAGCCCTATTGATGAAGAATGCTGGATGGTTTGCCTTCTGTGAGAAATTACAGGGTTATCATTCACAGGTAACTATGGCTTTTATTAAAAACTATAAAGATGAAATGGTTTAGCTTAAAATCTTAACAGTCAGGGTAAATGAAGATTCTATTGCTGAAGCAATAGATGTTCCGGCATAGGGAGAAAGATGGTTTAAGCAACAGGAATTTCAAGGAGATTACAATGATTTTTTAATGCCAGGTTTTGAGAAATTAGATTGGAAAATGGTATCCACGTGAGCAAAATAAAGCCAATTTGGAAAATTCCTTTAGAAATGGTGCAAAACTATATTACATGTGATGGCCGGTATGATAGGGTTCTTAGGGTTCTTAAATGCCATTTAAGATTGCTAATGCACCTTAGTGGAAGCTTACAGCTCAATCTCCCATTCCACTTATTGAAAAGCCTTCAAAAGATGATTTCATGTGTTTAGGGCCATCCAGAGCATACTGCTCGTTCAGTCTATCATCAGGGTTTAATCAAACTATTGATTGTATCACAATTGCACAGGGAAGGATGAACTTGGGAAACTCTACTGACAGAGCTAGGGTTCGAATAAAATAATAAAGAGAAAGGAAAAATGATTATGGAAGATTCGAACTAGCAAACAACAAGTCACAAAAAACAAATTGAAGCTACTGCAGAGGAAGGTAAGGGTTTTACAAAGAAACCAATTCTGGAAGGTTTGTGTCCTGAAACTTCATTCACAGATGAAAACCCTGAAAAATTAAGTGTTATGCTAAAAAATATAACCTCAAAAAATGAAACTCATAATCAGCTGTTGAGACAGAAAATAGGGATGTAAAGCCAAGGACTAGGTTAAGAAAGAAGTTGCAGACAGAGATGAAATCAGCACATGAAGACTGTGAGGAAATTGTGATGATAGATGATGCTCTCAGTGAAGAAACTGTACATACATCTAAAGGTCAGTATTGTTTAGATATTGAGAATTTTATTGATGTTCAAGGAGTTGGAGGGTCTATACCAGAAGCCTTTTGCACAAACAAACAAGTTGATTGAGAGGATTGCTCAGCATCAAGGATTCTATAGGAAGAAGAGGTCCATATGAAAGAAGAAGACCTGGAAATATCTCCAGAATTAAACCAAGTCAAGAAGTCTTTGTAGACATAAAGGGAGCAAACTAGGTTTTTACAAAACATTAATGAAAAGTTGATGACAGCCAATAAAATACTTCGAGAAGATCTGGAGGATAAGGAGGCAGATTATCAAAAGTTGCTGTCAATATCTAAAGATATTCTAAGGTAAAAAAGAACCATCCAGAAGTAGCTCGAACTCATCAAGGCTCAGAGTAAGGAGGAGAACAAAGATGCTGAATTTGCCAGATTGCAAAAGCGGTCCCAAGTTTTAAGTGATTTAACTATATTGGCAGAGGCTTCTAAAAGTCTTTAGATTTAGAGTTGTAGTTTTCTTTTGAAAGCAATTTTGTTTGTTGACAGATGTCTCTTTTATGTTACACTTGTACTTAAAAACTGTTTAAAGGGGATTGACTTCTCTATTTTTGAAAGGGCTCGATCCATAGAAGTAGGATCTTATAGTTAGCTTAGACAAGCAGTTATTTTGTATTTAAGAAGAGTCATTAGATGAGACAGGGGTGGCAGTTGGAGTGATGGAGATCCAGTTTTGATAACTTTCTATATGACATGAAATACTGTACATCTTCAATACAGGTTCTACTTTGATATGAGTATGATTATGATTTGACTATGTATCTTATGAATTGTGTTTCTTATGATTTATCCTGTATATGGTCAATTGAATCCCATTACATGATTCTTGTGGTGAAATACAATTATCTTTTAAACTTTTAAAAAACAGAGTCAGTCTCATTTCATAATTTCATGATCGTAGTTCCTTTGATATTGGATTTTGTATCTTGTTTTATGTTATACAGTTCTTTAATGATTATGTGATTTTCCTATAGGTTTGATTACATACCAGCCCAGTTTTTTTTTGTTGACTTCATTAAATTATATTTTTGAAAAATATTTCTTTAAGCTTGAACCCCTGTAGTCTAGGTTCAACTTTAGGGATAACACCAACCTTGTCCTAAAATTCCTTCAAAATTCCCTTTACTTTGGAAACCTCCTGCACTACTTCCTCTGCTTGCTTCTAAAATTTTTCGGCCACATGGTTGGAACTGATATGTTTAGACGGTACTTATTCTAGTGACTTGGATAACTGCTAGAGCTTCTACTGTAAAGGATGAATGCGCCCTGTAACTCTTTCTGCTTCAGATTGGTGCAATGTCACCTCATCATTCCTACTCTGCTCTTTTTCGCACAGAGTTTTTACTTCTTGCCGTAGCTGCTTCAACTAGACTGTCTTTGCAACCTTCTCTTTAAGCGAAATCTTCTTCATGTCTTCCTTGACCATTGCAATTTTCAATTCATCTTGCCGCGCATATTCCTTGATCTTCTCCACTACTTCATCTTATAGAAGCAATTCCCACGTCGTGGAAATGACTTCAACTGCCTCAGTGCAGATTTTTTATCCTTGCCTTATCCTCTCAACAACCTCAAATGTTGTTTTTCTGTGCTCTACAAGCACCTCAGGAGGTGTTCTTGGTATCTGTTGCACTTGAAGATATTCTACCTGCTTCCTCAGCTCTACCGCAATCTTTCATAGCCGACCGACCTTTACGGCTGCATCTTCATCTTCGTGGCCTTGTTCCATGGGGAACTCTGTGATTGCTATTTTTATGGCTTCAGCAAGTGCAAGCCTACTCTCTCCAGGTGCCTCAATCTCCTAGTCCTTTTCCCTAAGGAGGACCTTGTGCACTTTCTCCTTCCTTGTCTTCTTCTTTGCCAGGTAAGCTAGGGCATTTTCTCGGATCCAGAGCTCTGTTGCGGCCGCATGATGAATGACATATATGTCAGCCAATGCTAGTTTGGAAAAATATAGCGTTTGCATCTTCATTTACTTGATAACATCATCATACTCTTCTATACCTGACTCCAGTGCTTGTGTTGTTAATCTGAGCTTGAGGGGTGGAAACAACAGTGGCGCAACTAATGTATCCCTGGCATCAACGCCATATGTCTCAGCCTGAACAATGGTTTTTACTTCATTGATAGCCTCTGTGAGCTTGTTGATGTGCTCGATGAGTTTGTTGGCCACTTACATCTGCTGTGAACTGAGACCCTTAAGGCTAGTCTTCGCCACTTCTACGACAACATCTGCAAGCAAGCTGATATCCTTGTTGTCTAAGCTGATTGTATTAGTCGTTTTGTCAGCTTTTCACTTCTTGGATGGGTGCGCATGTTCTTGTTCTTGTTCTCTCCATTTGGTTCACACATCGTCATCAGTGGGTGTGTCTTCTCCAACATTCTCATCAGTTTTGTGCTCACCATCATTATCGTCGTTGTCTTCCTCCTTCGATTGGCTTCCTTTCCCATCACCGCCATCATTACCTAGGTCATTATCTTGGTGTTCATCTTGGCCATTTACTTGGTTGTTTCCCTGGTTATTTCCTTAGTTATGCCCTGTGTTCATCTCATTGTAAATTGGGACGCCCTATTCCTCAGGCCAATCTTGGATGACCGCTTCCACCTCCTCATCAGCAATCATAAATGGTGCCAGGTGTGCCTTCTTCGCTGGATCCTTTCACGGCTCAAGGATAATATTATGGACACCATCTTGACAGTTTATCAATGATGCATACCTTTGGACTATCGTATCTTTTATTTGGTGCTGGTGTTTTATCACATCTCTGAGCGCCTATGCATGCACAAAGAACTCAATGTTATTTTCCTTCTTCCTGATCCTGTCATCCTTGTATTCCTAGAGGTTCTGGTACTTTTCACCATGGAAAATTACTGGGATATCCTGCGGCTGGTAATACGGTGGGTCTGACAAAACCATGAAAGAAATCAAAGTCAAGACCTAGGAGTAGTGGAACTTAGTCTTACTGTCCTCCTTCACTTGCTCTGTATACTCTATCAGCTCGTTCAACAAAAACTACGACTAGTTGAACTTGAATCCTGCAGTGCATTGCTCTACTAGTTCGATAGTCTTGGCAGTGCACTCTATAGGCTGCATCTTGCACAACAAATTGCAAGATAAAATATTTGTAGTGAACCTCACCGTGTTGTCAGTTATAGGGGAAATGAGGAATCCTCTACTGGCGCGCTAAAGGTCATAATTTTACTTCATTTTTGTCGTATCTCTGTTTGCGCGTAAATACGATGTAGAGTCATCTCCTTGACGTGGAAGACCCGTTATTCTTGAAATGAGCTCAACATCCACATCATAGGGTCGGTCGAGCCATAAGTATCCTCCGTGAAAACAAACTAGGAGCTGTCGCACATATATGCTTACTTGCGTGCTCCGACCAAAGTGTGGCATAAGCAGCAACTTGAGTAGGCCCGCACTTTCAATACCTTGCACCAACTCCATTGCGACAACCAACTGTGGCTCAGGAGGCATGACTGGAAGCATGGCCATGTAATTTTTCCTCTCCAGTACCAACTGGTTACTCGTATTAGTATCCTCAAATTGCATCTTGGCTAGCTTTGAAAGTATATTCATCAGCAGGGGCACGTCAGTAGGGATCTGCGGCGCAACCAAGGAGGAGTGCACTTTTGTTGGAAGCTTCAATTCAGGTGCTTCTTCTCTCCTTGGAAAAATGTAAGGTGGTAACAGGTTCTGGTATTCAATAGTGGTGCTCATGTCTCTGCATGGTGGAGACTCTGGTGCTTGCTCGGTAGCCACTTCCTTATTGGCCTTACTCTTCTTAATAGATTTCTCCTTGGGTAACCTTACCTTAGGCCCTGATGTGCCCGCAAGGTCTCTCCCCAATATAAATGGTCACGAAGCTATGGCTGATATGTTGACTAGTGTATTATGCATCGATTCCACTACAGGGGCTGAACCAGAGGCTGAAACAAGGGTTGGACTGGTCGTGGGAATTGTCTGTGGGTTTGGTCTCATTATTATTTCTGGATCTTCTTCTTGTTGCAGTACCTCTGGTGATGATCTATTTAAAAATCGAGCACGATGAAGCGATGATAACTTCTTATTGCTCACTGGCACTAGAAATATCAATGACCATTAGCTTTATCTCTCTTAATTGCAAAGCCTGGTTTGCTCTTCTTCTCTCTGTGCAAGTAAAATGATTCGTGTTGATGAAGGTTCATATTTATAAGGATGCACCTGTCTTGCATGTGATCATTTGATGGAAAATTGATGTCTTGTCAGTCACATGGGCTTTCCATTCGACACATTCCAAAATTAACTCACGTACTCGAGTTCTGATCTGTACCTATCAAGGCAGTTATGGCGGAGACGAGTGATGGGACCAAAAAAGCACGTCGCCATTTTCCTTGTACTTTGTCGAATTAATGATGGTTCGCTATCATAACCGCCTATATATTTTTGGGTATCCAGGATTTAATGATGTCCAACTATCATTATCACTTTTACTTCGATTTGCATGCTTCCACCGCAACCATGTAATAGAAGAGTTCCCTTCCCCTTTTTCTTTCCTTTTTTTTTAAACGCGCGACACAACTTTACCTAAGCATGTCACGAACATCATAGTAAGGTTTAAGGTGACTTCCATTTACCATTCCTATGACTGGCATTCCATCTAGCTTGTGCAACTTCACTGCACCTGCATCACTGATATGTGTGACCACATATGGCCCTAGCCAATGCGTCTTTAATTTCCTTGGATGCTTTAGAAATTTACTGTTATACAACAAAGCAAGTCCTCCGACTTTGAGCTGCTTAGTCCTGATATGGTGATCATGCCATGCTTTCTGCCTTTGCTTCTCTATGTTTTGATGGAATGATATGAAGAAGTGCTCTTCCTCCATCTGAATGAGCTGCGGCAACCTTTGCTCCATGACATTGCCATCGGTCATTTCCGTCTGCGCTTCAATTCTTAGTCTTGACACAATATACTCCATCGGCACAACAACTTCTTTCCCATACACTAATATGAATTGAGTGTGCCTTGTCAGTCATTTGCAAGTTGTGTGATACGCCCATAGCACAACTGAAACTTTTTCATCCCAATCATCTCGGCGCACGTTGCATACTTTAGTTAATGCATTCTCCAGAATCTTGTTGAAGGATTCAACCCTTCCATTCGCCTGAGGATGATAGGGTGTTGTATTTCTATGATGAATCTGGAACTTTGCAGTAAGCTCAAAAATCATTTTGTTAACAAAATGTGTACCTTGGTATCTTAGGAGAATTTTCGGTTAGCCAAATCTGATCACCACATTTTCAAATAAAAACTTCGCCGTAGTTGCAATGGTACAATCTTTAACAGGCGCGGCTTCAACCCATCTTGTTAAATAGTCTGTCGCAGTGATAATGTAGCGCGCGCCAGTCCTTTTCCCCAACGAACTGATAGGACCCACAAAATCAATGACTTGAAGGGTTATCTGGGGCGCAAGTGGTATCTCATCGCGTCATGATAGTTTTCCCGTCCTCGGGAAAACATCGAAGCAACAACAGAAACTCCCAGTGTCCATATGTATGGTTGGCCACCATAATCCAGCTTGTAGTATTTTACACACAGTTTCCTTTCTAGCATAGTGTCCTCCTACGAAACTGGCATGTGCTTCACTCATTATCCAGTGTCATTCATAGTCAAAGTCACGACATCACAATATTTTATTAGGGCCCATCTTGTACAGGTGTCCCTCGATCAATGTATAATCAGTGACCTTGACGACCAAATGTTTCTTCTACGTAGTGGAGAATCCTTCAGGCGTATATCCTATTCCCAGAAAGTGGATGACAATGTTAAACTCCTTATTTTGATCATCACTCAGGGTGACCTCAAGTAGTTGCACGTTAGGCAAGTTATCCTCCATACGGGTTGGTTCTTCACCACTTTCTATCCTTGAAAGGTGATGAGGTACCATATTTAGTTGACCACATTTAACAATAACCTCAAAATCAAATTTTTGAAACAAGAGAAGCCATCGATCGATTCCCCCCCCCAACACTGGATTGTTGATGAGTTATTTCAATGTTGAATGATCAGTGTACATTTTAAAATGTCCACCCAACAAGTAGTGTCAGAACTTCTGCAGTGTATAGACCATGGCGAGGCCTTCTCTCTGTGTTGTCATGTAGTTTTTATCTGCTATAGATAGTTTCCTACTAGAAAAAGAAATACGGTGGTCAAGTGCACCTTCTCATGGCTGTGTCATGACTATGCCGAGTATGACAGACGATGCATCGACATGGACATGGAACTACTTCTTCCAGTCCAAAAATACCAGTATTGGTGTGGTGGCCATCTTGTTTTTTAATTTCTCTAAGCTTTCCTGACAATCTTCTGTCCAGTGGAACTTCGCATCTTTCTTCAACAATTTCCCCATAGGTGCAGTTATCTCTTCATATCCTCTAACAAATTTTCTATAATAGCCTATGTGTCCTAACACTCATCAAAGTTACATGATTGATGTAGGTGGTGGCAAGTCAAGTATAATCACAACTTTCGCTGGGTCAACCAAAATACCGTCACGACATACGACATGACACAATACTATGCCAAATGGTGCGCAAAAAATACATTTCTTG
This sequence comes from Pseudotsuga menziesii, assembly GCA_001517045.1. Lineage (NCBI taxonomy): Eukaryota > Viridiplantae > Streptophyta > Pinopsida > Pinales > Pinaceae > Pseudotsuga > Pseudotsuga menziesii. The sequence continues at coordinate 827,557 of LPNX010708046.1, forward strand.
GAATTAAGTGCGAGCTGATACTGGCGACAGTGGCCCAGTATCATGCGTAGACTCTAATTATGGTCTCTTACTAGCCCAAAAAAAATCCAATCATCAAACTAGACCTCAAGAAATTTATGTATGAAATATTTAAAAGCAAATACTACTTTTCTAGAAAAAATAGCAGGTGCATTCTTGAGTCCAAAGGGCATTATTGTATACTAGTAGCATCCCCATTCCATGATGAAGGTTGTTTTATGTCGATCCTCCTTCATGATTCTGACTTGGTGATAGCCAAAGAAGCTGTTAGTGAATGAATACATCTCTTGTCCTTCGACGCTTTCCAATACCTCATCTGTAAATGGTGTTGGGAATGGATCGTGCAGGAATGCATCGTTTAACTTCCTTAGGTTGACATAGATCCTGACTTCGCCTATTGTCTTCTTATCCTGGATTACTATAGGGCTGATCCATTCTGATTCCTCAACAGTTTCAATGATTCCTACATCGAGCATGCGATCCAATTCTGCTTTTACCTTCTCTTTATACCTTGGATTCAACCTATGAGGTCACTGTTTGACTGGTTTAGCATCTGGTTTCAGGGGTATTTTCATTTCTCCTAGATCTCCCACTATCCCCTTCATCTCTGAGAAATTTCTAGGGAATATGTCCCGAAACTTATGCAACAAGTCTGTTATCTTAACGACGGTCTCATCATCCCAATAATCTCCTATATCGGCAAACTTTGGGTTCTTCACCGAGCTAATGTTTACTTTCTTGATTTTTAGCGACTTGAGGAACTGGTCCCTCGAAATACCACTTCCTTTGACTTCGCGCATACCCTCCGACTTTGGTATGTTTATGTTAGTTGGATCATCATCTAGTTCTCCAGCCAGATTGTAACAAGCCATCTATTGCTGGATGGTCACGCCGCACTAATGGGAAATTGCTACCGAGACAAGGATTTCAACAAATATTTTATGCTTGATGGTTTGAAGTGCAACATCAACTGTAGGTTTCTCATTAGCAAATTCAAATGTGTGCACAAATTGCTTAGCTAGTCCTTCCCAATACCGAGTTCCTTATCACAACTCCATCGATGTGTACTAGCTTTCGGGTGTCATTTATAATGTGTGAATGAAATGGTGGACCCATTCATGTCGTGGATATTCTATAAATGTTATGCGACACTGATTAATGTGCTCGACAAGGTTTAAAAACCCTATATACTTCTGAATCACAACTGCGACCTCTTTGTCGAATCTAAATTCCAACAATCTTCTGCATTGTGGCCATTCTGATCTAGATTTATTATGTGTACCCCATTATCTAGCAGGTGTAGCCTTTAGTACATAGTATAACCCAGACAAGCGTTGCGGCTCCACTACCAGTTCTTCAAACTTGCTGAGGAAGGTCGCAAGATTAGGAAAGCCCTCATAGGTGGGAAAATCCCTCAACTGATTATCCACCCACCTCACAGACCTGGTAACTCTGGTGCATCTCCTCATAGAGACCTCATGCAACCAGTTTTTCCAATTCTCCAAGGCATCTCCTGGGTCTGATGTGCATGAACTAGTGCTTCTCCATCTCAGGTTTTCATCCACTTCATGGTTGATCTAATCTTCTTTTAAGGCAGTGACATTGTATATCTGGTCGAGATAATCACCCCGTCCCTCGTTGTAGACAGGCTCGACATATATTTGTCCCTCCAATGGATCAATGGGCGACACTACCCTCATCTCATCATCCTCGAATGAGAGGATTCGTTTCTTGAAGGTTATAACAGTATTATTATCTATGGCCTAATATATCCATAGAAGCATGAGATATGGGTTCGTGTCATCGACAATGTTCATGAATTCAAAGTCTGCGATTGTGCGTAGCCCCTCAATGTTGACAGGTACTTGAATCAACCTACGAATTGGTAGGACCTTCACCTAATTTGCAAGTCACAACTCGATAGGGGACCATTCCAAGCACGACTTGCCCATGCTCTACCAAGTTTGTCATGTAAGAATATTGACGTCTAACCCCAGATCCAGAATAATGTAATCCATGTCATAATCCCCTATCTACGCAATCATTCTTAACTCAAGCTTTGTTTTGAATTTCTTCTTGACATGGTTAACCTTCCTTCCAGGTTGTGACTCTACTAGGGTTTCTTCTATCAGTTGTTGTAGTTTTGTGATAGCATCCTTATCTTCAATTAGTGCTAAGAAACTTGACATAAACGACTTGAGCTTAATAACCTTTTTCGGAATCAGTTTCTGGAATAGCTATTTGAAGCGTTCAGGCATCTCCTTGACTTGAGATAATGTCGATTACTAGCCTGGGTCCACAAATTCTAGTCACATGTCCAAAAATACCTGCTTATGTTTTTGAACATCGAATGGTAGTTTCTTTTGCGCTGCAGGTCGCACCTGCGACTGTGATTGTGGTTGTTCTTGCGGTATATCCTAATTGGCTCCAGTCGCAACACCTCCTAGTGTTATGACAACAACACTCAGACCTCTCAGCTCAACAACAATCATATGAACATTTAGGTTAGGATTTGGATTTAGATTCATATTCTATGTAGGGTTAAGGCCTATGACAGTCCAATCTTGCCACTTCGTAATCAACTGAGGACATTGCTCCACATTATGGTCCCGCGCTTTGCAATATGAACATGTCTTTGCAGTTTCTTGGAAATCTCTAGCATAATGGACTGGTTGTCCATAGTTATAGCATGTAACCTGACCTCTTCCTTTGCCAAATCCTCCTCCTCATCTACCTTTGAAATTTCCAACCCCCCTTCCTTGAGGGTGTGGCTGCTGCGGTAAGTACTGATTTTGCGGAGCGTATTGGTTATGTGGAGCATACTGAGGTTGATACTGATTATGATATTGGTCCTATGGGAAAGGAACAGGCTGGTAGTGCACTTGTTCCTATTCAGCATGAACTTCCCATCGTTCTTCATCAAGTAGGTGTCTACTATCTTTTCCTTCAGTAGCTGATATGATCTACAATCCTTCTTGTCATGCCCTACTGATTTGAAAATTTTAAATAATAGGATGGCTGGGGTACTTACAATCTTCTGCATGTATAGGAACTCCTCCTTACGGTGCCCTCTAGTTTGGCATATGCGGCACCAACGTAGTTCGTGGGTACTTAATGGGTTAGGTGCACCTGACAAGATACAGTTCATGTATGATAGACAATTATCCTTGGTGTATCCATCCTTTCGACATCTTGTGTACCACAAGTCCTCAGTTGCCTATTTACCCTTCTTGATATGCTAAAGCTGTACTGTGCCTATTCCTGCACTACAAGTCCTCAGGTGCCTATTCTTGCACCACCATCTTCGATCGATGAGGATTCCAACTTGATCTCTAGTTCTAGCACTTCCATCTGTGACACAATCTTTTGTTGCATCAAAGGATCTTGAATGCGTGGTAATAGCGCAACAATAAACCACTCTTTATGCTACACATCCAACATCTGGAAACTAAATTTGGAAATCAAAGTTTTAAACCACTAATCGAAATCCCATATGAATTCTGTCGGTAACTAATTTATATCCTTGATCTCAGTGATGCATTGCAACTCAGATTTGGGTTTTATGAATTCATAAATCATCACGAGTCAGATCTCATTAAGCATCTTCTATGGGGTTCCCGCTGGCACTACGCAAAAATTCATGAACCAATCTAGTGTGCGACCCCGTAGAGTAGTAATCACCTACGCTTTCTTTATGTCCACATTATGAACTAGGCGAGCCATCCAAACAACTTCCCAAAGAAACCAATGTTGCTTTGGATATTCTGCTCCATTCCCATTGAATGTGGGTAATCTAATATCTTCCCTGGCCATTGAGTTGGTGTCAGGATTGTCTAATGAATAATTTAATGGAGGTTTACCCTCTTGCACGCTAGTCGTAGTACTAAAACTATCAATATTAACAGTTCTTTCAGTAGATGGGGCTCTAGACCTTACCTCTAGCAATACTCCAGGCGTGGTGTAGTTGCGTCCTGATCTTGGTGTCTCTGCAGATTATTTGGACTCTTTTGCTCCTTTAGAAATCGGGCTATAATCCTCCTCTTTATTTTAATATCCTTCGTCTAGCCACGACTCAAATTTGTAATCAGTTTCTTCGAACAGACTAGGAGTTCGTTGACTTCCTACTATATTTCTTTCTTTCTTGACCGAAATCTCCTTCCACTCCTTAGAAATCTAGCTTCTAGTTCAGGTTCTGTACTTCCTGGGAACATATCAACTCATCATTTCTCATTTTCTTTATAGGTCTTCTACGACATATCCCCTCCTCTGGATATGCGATTCAACTACTCAACTACAAAATGCCCTTCTCGTAGACGAGCATCTTTATCCATGTATTTATATATAACAAATACCTTCTTCGGGGTCCTTGGAAAAAATTTCTTTCAGCCTCACTATATGAGGTTATCGTTTCTATTGCAAACTTAGTAATCTACCATTGCAAAATACTGTCGACCCAAAAATCAACATCTCTAGAGATGGGGTTACTTACACTGGTTATCTCGTGAATTAGCTGAGTAATCCACTCGACCACTTCTCTTCTTTGGAAATTTTTCTATCGAGTTACCATACTTGACAACCACTCATGGCAGCACAATAGGAAAATCTGCAAAGAAGATCTCATGAATATCATAGTATATGTATCGGTCCAACCAATTTTCTGCACTCAACCACGATCTCGCGCTCTCTTCTTGCAAAAATTCCAACGTCGTAGACTCCAACCAACCCTCTATTTCCTTCTTTGTCAGATTCCACAACATCTCCCTCGACTCAAATGATTAAGAGTCCCGGAAAGAGAACCATTTGTTGGCCTACTTTCCCCACTCTCGCGACCCAAGTTCAACAACAACACAAAACCAACAAAACACTCGAAGACATCAGCCCGACAGAGCAAGCTCAACCGGCAACACCTACAAGGCAAGCGGAGTCTCACCCAAGATATCTTAATGTGTAACTACTAAAACCATGTGTCTACAGTCGGTGAGGGATTACAGTCCCTTGGCGCGCGACCAAGGTGCTCAATAGAGTTGGAAGCATGGAGTATTTTAGTATTCGACATAATCGCAATAGTGTGACACAGCCAGCATGAGACACAACCTTGTCCTCAACAACTTAACAACTAGCACAATAGTGCGACGCAACTGATCCCTTATAGTAAATAACTATGATGCAATAGTATATTATGACTTAATAGTGTTTTAAACATGAACTAATACACAATGCTTCGATTATGCTTAGATATCCATTCATTCACTGCTTATCATTATTACGACATTCATTCAAACAATAACCATAAATAGTGCGAAATAATCAAACATTCAACATTAACCATAAGCATTCAACACTCAATTATATTTAATAATTCATCAACATAGGAAATAACGTGGAAACCTGTCTGGGTAAAATCCACCAAGGTGCTTTTCATCTGGCATGAGAAATATATATAGCACTCGGCAGTCTGCTACTTATAGACTGTTTTAATATATGTCTTTTGGCTCAGACTCTTCTTTCTCTCATGCTATCTGGTTTATGCTTCTATCTACTCCAATTGATCCACACACATCCTGGATCGATTCTTCTACTCTACTATCTACGCACTCAGCTGCAGATCGACTCTTTACAAAATAGTATGCGCACTCAGCTGTAGAGCCATGACTCAACAACCTTCTACTATCAGACTCCTCTCTGATTTTTCCACAATACTCCTACTCTTACCAACTCTTAATGAAGCTAACCCTTATACAAAGAGGGTTCCTCCTATTTATAGTGTTTACAAGACCACGCAGCATCGACTGAGTACAAATCAATTATTACAGTCATAAATAGATACAAAATATCTTCTATTACATTATGACAGGACATACTGGCCACCAAACTATCCTTCATACATTTAACTCAGCTCGTATCTAGCTGCGGAAATGTCTTTCAGTTTGCATGTACATGTCATAACTAGCCGCAAAACTATCCTTTAGTCTTCCTCTGACTTGAGCTCCTGTAGTATTTCTTGACCTTCATCTGTCCAACCTTTACTCTTCTACCTGCCTCTTTAGGAATGCTTTTTCCTTCGTCCCACCTGTTACCACCTAAGTTGTACTTAGTGGTTTTTATCAAGTGAGCCTGGTGAACCGGACAAAGATGATTTGTTCGGACTTCAGAAGACCTTCGGAAGTGCTTATGGGAAGTGCTTGTTGTACTATATCACATGTTCATACCCCATGGAGGAGTTGTAATAAAATGTTCTAGCATGATAGTGTCTGTAAAATACTCGGTCTCTTAGACTTTCCCTTGGTTATTATTGGTTGTTGAATAAACGACTGATAATTTCTGAGTTTTTCACTCAATACCTCCAAAGTTGGGGTGGTTGCCTTGGCATTTAGGCCTATTGAGGTTATTAGAGTCTATGTGTCAATGTATAAACATTCTAGGCATCATGTTTGATTCATATGAACATGTCTAAGTCCCCCTAGGTTTTAATTTTTTTTAATTTTAATTTTTCCACAAAACTTAGGCAATTTTTTAATAATCTAATTGGAAAAATTGGTTTTGTAATAAAAGTGGGATCGGAAATCAATTTCAGTCATGGGGGTGCTCATTTTCAAACTCAGAGTGCCATGTAAACCCATAGACCCACTTTTTATAAGTTTTGAGTGATTTGTCCATCACTGAGGTAAAAAATCCCTAAAAATCAAATATTGATTATTTTAATTAATAAATTAATTAAATAATGGAGAAAATTCAAAATCCTAAATCATTGGGATTTGCTCCAATTTGACTGAAATCAGTCTCATTAGCTTAGGATTGAATGGATCTGACAATCCCTTGATAGAAGGAGGTGATCTGGGCTGAACAACGAGTGCATTACTACATGCAATCTTGGGAATTGTGCCCTCTCTCTCTCCTCCACACATGTGGGCCCATCTGGATGAGTTTTGGTGGATGCTTCAGTTAGCAGGTTGAGGTGTTAGTATGATCAGCTCTCCAATTGATAGTTACACTTAGCAAGACTTAGATCAGGCTCAGTTAGACTCAGATTAGGCTTAGATTCACTCCACATGCAGCTACAGTCTCTCTCTCCTCGGGAATTGCGCCCCCCTGGGTTAGATTTCTTGTTTTTGCTATAAATAAAGCTCATTTTTCCTCTTCCAAGATAGTTAGAGATGGATTGAAGAGCTGTTTCTATTGTATTGTGTACTATTTTGGAATAAAGAAGCTTTGGAGGCAAGATCTATCGTGTAATTCTTTTCATGTGTGGATGGTGATTGTCAAGTGCTTATGGGGTATAATCTGTATTATTGATCTTTGCTTTTTACTGGTTAATTGTTGGCCTTGAAGGAGAGAGATCCCTCCTATTAAGGTAATAGATCATTCTAGTTTTATTTATGCTCTTACTGTTCGCTTGTTTCAAATCTCTTGGAGTTGCATGTATTTTAAGTTTAATTGCATGCTTTTTTATTGTCTTTTTCCAGGAACACCCATGTTTTAACCATCTGTTTGTGCAAAGATTTCTAAGTTGCAGGTCATCTCACTTGTAGAAGGGGTTGATATAGTTTGAATCTTCCTCATCTTCAGGATATTTTTGAGGACATAGTCCCTCGGTGTTCCACCAAAGCAGACTCCAAAGCCCAACATTCCTAGGCTTCCAACACTCTTTCTCTCTCTTCCTCCTTCTAAAAATCAATTTTTTACCTGGTTACTTTGTTTACAAGATTTGATATCAATTATATCTATTATATTAAAGTAAAACTTAACATATATCTTTTGTATCAAGACTCATAATCTAGATCTCATTCCTAAAAAGTTTCATAAAGCATCCTAGATCTAGTTTAGGGAAATCATCCGTTTTGCGTGGCAATTTAAAGATAATCTATAGTTTGCATGCATTAGATTTCTGTTTCTGTTTTAAAAGATAAAATCCAGCAACCAGTGCATATCTCATTGGCTTCCCCAAAGGAAATCCAAGATCCCAAGGAAAGCAAGCTTTTCTTTGTTCCCTTTTTACCGTTTTAACTAGTTTTAACTTAGTTTTTTTGGTTTAAAGTAGGATGACCCAAAGGTACCTTCAAAGTAATTTTGGGAATATTTCATTCTAACAATATTTCTGTATTTTATCATGTCTAATAGAAAGAGGAGAATATTCTATTCAAAAGTGGCTTTTGGGCCATCCGAATCCCCCAGGGGTCTACCTTTTGACTGTAATTTTTAATTTTTGGCAATTTGTAAGATCTTGGTTTCATCCTATATAAGAACCAAGAGGATTCAGATAAGTTTACTGATATTTTAACAGCATATAATAAAAATTTTCTCCGAATAGGCTCTTTCGATCCCATTCCTCATCCCCCTTGGGGGGATTTGCGTCCTTTTTGCAGTTTTTCGCATTTTCTTATTTATTTTCACTCTAGATTAGTTTCATTGATGAAGAATAATATAATTTGATTACTTTATCATATATTCCATATTACACTATCAAATTAAATTTAATACTTACCCCACGACTTCCCGATTGACCCGAAAGGGGAAAGAGATGCGTGGTAGGACTAATTAGAAAACTTGTGGTTTGCTTCCTTTTTGCTGCTTATTATTAATCTCTGCAAACAATATTTTAAAATCAATCCCTTCCTTGACTCCCTGATTGAGGTCCACTTGGACTGAAAGAGGTTCCTGGAAGGTTTTTCTTTCTAAAAAACTCATCCTTTAAAATTTACTAAAATTGACAAGACTCCGGTTTGTATGCTCTACACTTGGCTGCGGTTCATCCGATCAGTCAATCTAAATCAAAAGAAATGTGTGTGACTATATTAATTAGTCTCCACCTTCCCCAATTAACCACCATCAGGTGAAAATCCAACGCCTCGATCAAACTGTAAACAGTGGAAAAATACCCAAAGGAAGTGGGAACTCCTGGACAGTGACCTCGGGGCACTAATCTCTGTAACACCTTCGGGTGTATTATGAAAACAGTCTCAGAGACTCCATTCAGCCCACACATTCCTTGTGGGTATCCATGAAGGTTTATTTTTGGACATACTCGAAGTACCCCTCGGGTATATCTGGAGTCCCCCCTCACCTAATTTTAATCCACTCATGTTTCACATTAACTTAAAACATACCAAGAGGCAATCGCAAAACATTCACTCCGAGCACATGCAAGTACTTTGATTATTTTATTACTCCATTTTTAAGGCACTGGTTCTTTGTTTAAATCTTTCGATATATATATATATATATTGTGTGTGTCAGCATTGTGCTTTCTTGTGCTCATTTTGTTATCTTGTCATCTATGGTTATTAATGTTTAATTTCAAACTCCTAAACAACTTATTCAGTCTAACATCACCATAATAAAGTAATTTTCCTTAGTAACTTAATAGGGTCTACCCCCCTTAGCTTCGTTAGGAGTTGAACCTAAACGGAGGATTCAAGAACAATGTGATAGCCTTGACTTGAGACTTGCCCCCAAGGACACACCTAGTGGCTTGAAGATTTCTGCCACGTTCCCCTCCAGGTGTGTGAAAGGAGAAAACAATTTTTGGCACCATTGCCGAGGATAAATATTTTTATTCTCGAGTACGACTTAGCTCAACTTTTTTCTAAACAACTAAAAAGATAATTTTTTTTATTGATCTTGTCTTTAAAAAAACATAAAAATTAAAACTCGATCCATTTGGTGACTCCACTGTCTAACATCCATCCAAGAATTTCTACCCAAAGAAACTGTCATCAATTATTCAATCCTCTCCCTAATCTTGAAATGTTTATTAGGGAAATATTGAATAGGCAGACTTCTCGTAGAAACCTTGAAGATTTAGGAGACCAATCCCTCTCAGATATCCATCACATATTTGTAGAGAGTCACATTCACCAATCTCAAGAATTGACGGAATTCTTCAAACCCCTTGAATTTTCTCAGATAGCAGGTGCTCCCCATGCTATTCCAAATGATGCTATCAAGAAGCTCCCCATATTTCAGGGCAATAATGCCATCACTGCCAAGTCTCACCTTCAAAGTTTGAAAAGCACCTGGTCAGTTATTGCAATGATGCTACCAATGACCATGACGATGTCAAAATGAAGCTCTTTTCTTTATCCTTAGAAGATGATGCTGGAGAATGGTACCTTGACCTAGATGATGATTCATATAAAACTCTTAGTGAATTCCTAGATGGTTTTAAGAAGAAATGGGGAGAAAAGAAGGAACCAAGTTATTTGCTTGCTGCCCTTCATAGCATAAAGAAGATGGAGAATGAAACCATGGATGAATTTAACACTAAATTTAGGTGTGTGGTTGCGGACCTTCCTAAAGACATCAAGCCAAAGGATGCCTCCATCCTGATATCTTACATTGAAGCTTTCACCGGTGACTTAAGGTACTAGTTGAGAGATAAGGAACCGACCGATCTAAAAACTGCCCAGGAATTAGCTGAGAAAATAGAAAAGAATATGCAATCTTCAGGCAAGTCCAACATTCTAGGATACACTAGGGGAAACACTTCCTACAACAAAGAGAAGGGTAAAGCCACTGAATCAGAAGAAAAGGGAACTTCTAAATATCCCATGGAAAAGGTGACGAACATGATAAAAAACTTGGTTACTATTCAAAACCAACTAATGGCAAATCATTCTGCACAATTGAATCATATGCAAAATAGAATAATCACAATGGAAAGGAATAATGGACCTAGGAACTTTCAGCCTAAACAGAATTAGATGTATCAAAAGAAATCTCCTCAGCAAGAGCCTATGATTCCAAACCAGTTAGACTTAGCTAACATGGTAGAATAAGTAATTCCATGGTGTAGACCTTGTGAGCAATTCCACCAAGAAAGCACTTGTTATGTTGCAAACCAGGTTATGGAACATGAATTTCCCGAGGTCAGTAATCAGGAAACAACATCAAACGATTTTGATCAAGTGTACATGGGAGGCCAAACCTACCCTTTATCGAACCAACATTGGTAGCAGGCCACAGATTATAGTTATGAGAAGGACCTCCTTTCCAACTTATATGGTGAAATGCCTACTCCAGAAAGAATTCAGGAAATGAAGAAGGATAGATTCAAGGGTGTGATTTATCAAAGAAATGAGAAGCCATCACCATCTAAACAGTACAAGCTAAAGGTAGCCACTCCTCCTATCCCAGATCCCCCTGTTATCCTTGAATCAAATATTGACATGGGAGAATGGATAAGTAGTGCTAAGATTCATGTTTATGCAACTGATGTCCTTAAAATTCATGGTCAAAAAGAAAATTTGTTCAAAGCCATAGAGGATAGTCAGAGTAAAACCCATAATATTGTCAAAGAGGATCCTCTCCCTAATAATAATGCTGTATTTGAAGCCAAACATATTGAACCTATGGATATGCCTATAGTCCTCAACAGTGTTGATCTGAAAAGAGAAGACCACCTACCTTTTTATGTCTCTCTCTTAGTTGATAACCTTCTCCTTCATAATTGCATGTTAGATTCAGGTGCTTCATCAAAGATCATGACAAGAAAAGTAATGGAACAGCTAAATCTAAGGGTCACCCGACCCTACCACAATGTTTGTGCAATGGATGCAAGAGAAGTTGTAGTGGTAGGGATAATCTTAAATCTACATGTTAAGTTGGCTAAGTATCCTGACATTGACATGTTGATGGATGTGGTAGTGATAGATGTTCCAGATAATTGAGGTATGTTGCTATCCAGAAAGTGGGCTGCAACTCTTGGTGGGTACATTCAAATGGATTGGAAATATGCTACTATACCCACGTTAGAAAAAACTAGGGTGATACTCCATAGAGAGAAGCTAAGGAAATGACATGTATAAAACCCTAAAAATCCTGGAAATGAATTTGTTCATTTCACTGATAACTTTGGAAACTATGCTATCTTGTAAAATTTCATGGGCCCTATTAAGGAAAACATTAAAGATGAAAAGATAGATGAGGTTTTGTAAATGTACTTTGATGGGGCTTATTCCAAAGCTGGAAAGGGTGCGGGCATCATGATCATCTCTCCTTCAAATAAAGTCTACAACTTTGATTTCAGGTTAGATTTTGAAGCATCAAACAATGTAGCTGAGTATGAGGCATTGCTTCTAGAGTTAGAAACCGCTAAAGACATGGGGATAAAAATGTTAAACATAAAAGGTGATTCAGACTTAGTTGTCCTCCAGATTAAGAATTGTTATCAGTGAAAAAATGACAGACTAAGGAATTATAGGAATACCATATGGGAAACCATGGAATGGTTTGATGCACTTAACATTCAAAAGATCCCTAGGGAAATGAATGGGTTAGTAGATAAGTTGGTGGTAGCAGCATCCACCCTCCAACCTTCAGATGAAATGATTAATGGGAATGGAAAAATGGAAATTAATTTTAGAACTTCAATTCTAGATAATGTAGATCACTGGAAGTTGTTTAAAGATGATGAGCAACTCTTGAGATTCATCCATAATCTCCAAGAGTTTGAAGGTTGCAAGATCAGTTATCAGCAAGAGGGTGAAGAGTATTAGGAATGCGAGGATAATGAAAGGAATCACATCCTGAGTAGCCTTATAGCTTTTGAAAATTTGTTTGATCGACAGGATCACCATAAAAACAAAAAAGAAGAAATAAAAATTGGGGATTATATGGAAATAAACATAGGAACCGATAAGGACCTCAAGTTAATAAAAATTGGAAAAGGTACTTCGGAAAAGGAAAGGAACAGTTTGATCAACTTAATCAAAGAATATAGAGATGTGTTGGACTTTAGTTATGATGAACTTAAAGCCTATCGGGAAGATGTGTTTCAACACACTATTCCCCTCATAGAAGAGGCTAAGGAGGTCAAGCCTTTCCGACAAAAACTTAGGCGAATAAATCCTAATTTGTCGCCCATTGTGTAGAAGGAGCTTCAAAAGATGTTAGCAGTAGGGATCATAGCACCTACAAGACATTCATCGTGGTGCTCCAACTTAGTTGTTGTTAGAAAGAAGAATGGGTCAATTAGAATATGTATAGATTTCAAAAATATGAATACATCATGCCTTAAAGATAATTACCCATTGCCCGACATGGAAACATTGCTTCAAAGAGTAACAGGATCAAGAATGATGTCCATGTTGGATGGATTTTCCGGTTATAACCAAGTGTTGGTAAATAAAGAGGATCAACATAAAACTACATTTACCACACCTTGGGGCACCTATAAATTTTTAAGAATGCCTTTTGGCTTATTAAATGCTGGTGCCACCTTCCAAAGAGCCATGGATTTTTCCTTCAAAGAACTTATAGGAAAAATAATCGAAATATATCAAGAAGACTTAACTGTTTTCTCAAAAGAAATATCTGACCGCGTAAGTCATCTTAGGCAGGTTTTCATAAGATGTCAGAAATATGGTATTTCCTTAAACCCTGCCAAGTCAATCTTTGGGGTTGATGAAGGAAAGTTGTTGGGACACATCATTTCTAAGGATGGTGTCAAAGTCGATCCTAAGCAAGTTGAAGCCATTAAGAAATTCCCCTTGCCTCAGAATCTTAAAGCTCTCCAGTATTTCAGTGGTTAGATAAATTTCATAAGGAGATTCATCCCAAATTTAGCAGAGCTAATGAAGCCTCTACAAAAATTGTTAAAGAAAGATGCTAAATTTGGGTGGACGGATGAAGGGAAAGATGCTTTCAAGTCTATCAAATATTCCATATCCAGGTCCCTATTTTTGATCAGTCTAGATTATTCCAAGCAATTTAAGATATTTTCCTTTGCCTTGGAGGACACCATTGCTGGTGTTTTGCTTCAAAAGAATAAGGAGAGACAAGAGCAACCTATAGAATTTATGAGTAGAGCCTTGCAACATTCATAGTTGAAGTATACCACGATGGAGAAACAAGCTTATGCTTTTGTCAAGTCCCTCAAACATTTCAGAACTTATGTAGGATACTCCAAAATCATTGGGTATGTACCCCGTGAAGCTGTCAAGGATATCATGTCTCAGCAGGATTGTCTAGGAATCAAGGGTAAGTAGGTTTCAAACATTCAATAGTATGATTTAGAGATAAAACCTACTAATAATTAAGGGACAGGGTCTTGCAAATATGTTGACCCAAGGAAATGAAAAGGCCTTAGGAATAATCTACCAAAACAGTGATCCAGAACAAAGTGTATCAGATGAGCTTCAGAGATTAGAGCAATACCCTTGGTATACCAACATCATCTTTTTCCTCCATAACCTTACATGCCCTGATCACCTACTTGGCCATAAAAGAAGAGAATTAAGGTTAAAAGAAACTAAGTATTGTTTAACAAAATATGGTTTGGGTTGGAGAAACCCCGATGGTTTCATACTTAGATGTGTCGATGAACCTGAGTAAAAAAAACTCATGGTTGAGTTCCATGCAGGATTTTGTTGTGGACATTTTGCAGCAAGAACAACTGCCCATAAAATCCTTAGAGCAGGCTACTATTGGCTGAACCTCTTTTCAGATGTGCACAAGTCTGTCAGAGTTTGTCCCCAGTGTCAGTTGTTCACTGGAAAGAAACAAATGAAATCCTTTCCTTTAAACCCAATAGTAGTCCAAGCCCCTTTCCAACAGTGGGGGCTTGATTTCATTGGTAAGTTCAAGGATAAATCGAGCAATGGTTATTCTTGGATTCTCACTGCCACTGATTATTTCACCAAGTGGATAGAGGCGATACCCACCAAGAAGGCAACCGATGCTGTAGTCATGGATTTATTAGAAGATAATATTATCACAAGATTCAGGGTTCCAGCCAGAATCATCATAGATAATGGCCCGTGCTTTGTTTCCTCTGAGATCTCATCCTTTTGTTTCAAGTACGGCATTGTCCTATCCCATTCATCCAACTATTATCCCCAAGGAAATGGTCTAGCTGAGTCAAGTAATAAAAACTTAATGACCACAATCAAGAAAATTGTTTGTGATAATAAAAAGGCTTGGGATAGCAAGATCAAGTTTGCATTATGGGCTGATAGAATCACAAAGAAAAGTTCAACCGGAAGGAGTCCTTTTGAACTTGTCTATGGCCTATATGTCACCTTACTTGTCCACTTAAAGCTTCCAGTTAATCAGCTTCTCCATACTTTTAGCTCAGATCAAGATGCCATTTAGAACAGAATCAACCAGTTGATCGAGTTAGATGAAAGTATAAGAAATTCCCTTGAACAAAGTATCAAATATTCAGACAAAGCCAAGAGGACCTTTGATATATCTACCCAACCTGGATCCTTCAAGTAGGTGACATAGTCTTGCGTTGGGACAAATGGCGGGAGAAACCTGGGAAACATGAAAAGTTCGATAACTTATGGTTGGGGCCATATATCATTGATGAAGTAGCAGGAACAAATTCTTTCTATCTAAATGACCTAGAAGGAGAAAGGTTAAGCCTACCAGTGAATGGATTTCTCCTCAAGATGTTCTTGGTTGAGACGGTTCGATGCCTTTATTGGCATCGATGGTTTCAGGTCCAATTTCTAAACCTTTCCCTGCATGTATTTTTAAATTTCATGTATCATATTGTTGTATTATAGATGTTTTGTACCATAGTACCAACCTTGAAATTTTTCTTTTGTATATCAGTCTTCTAAAATATTGTTTTTTTGTACATCATAGACTAATTCTGTACATTAATCTGCTTTTACAGTTGATTTATTTTATATACATGTTACTGGCAAGCTTTTATTGCTATGCAGGACCCAGAGATTCTAGAGTTCTCACATCCTCTTCTTTGATCAGAAGATTAGTCAAAGCATGTGTCCCTAGATGGAGCCAGATGTTACCACCTAAGTTGCACTTAGTGGTTTTTATCAAGTGAGCCTGGTGAACTGGACAAAGATGATTTGTTCGGATTTCAGAAGACCTTTGGAAGTGCTTATGCGAAGTGCTTGTTGTACTATATCACATGTTCATACCCCATAGGGGAGTTGTAATAAAATGTTCTAGCATGATAGTGTCTGTAAAAGACTCGGTCTCTTAGACTTTATTTGTCAATCCAATCAGCCCAGGGTTTTTTTTCCCTTGGTTATTATTGGTTGTTGAATAAATGACTGATAATTTCTGAGTTTTTCAGTCAATACCTCCAAAGTTGGGGTGGTCGGCTTGGCATTTGCGCATATTGAGGTTATTAGATTCTATGTGTCAATGTATAAACATGCTAGGCATCATGGTTGAGTCATATGAACATGTCTAAGTCCCCCTAGGTTTTAATTTTTTTTTAATTTTTTAATTTTTTTTAATTTTATTTTTTCCACAAAACTTAGGCTATTTTTTAATAGTCTAATTGGAAAAATTGGTCTTGTAATAAAAGTGGGCTCGGAAATTAGTTTTAGTCATGGGGGTGCTCCTTTTCAAACTCAGAGCACCATGTAAACCCATAGACCCACTTTTTCTAATTTTTGAGTGATTTGTCCACCACTCAGGTAAAAAATCCCTAAAAATCAAAAATTGATTATTTTAATTAATAAATTAATTAAATAATGGAGAAAATTCAAAATCCTAAATCATTGAGATTTGCTTCGATATGACTGAAATCAGTCTCATCGACTTAGGATTGACTAGATCTGACCATCCATTGACAGAAGGAGGTGATCTAGGCTGAATAGGGAGTGCATTACTGCATGGAATCTTGGGAATTGCACCCTCTCTCTCTCCTCCACACATGTGGGCCCATTTGGATGAGTTTTGGTGGATGCTTCAGTTAGCAGGTTGAGGTGTCAATCCCTATCATCTCTTCAATTAAAAGTTGCACTTAGCGAGACTCAGATCAGGCTCAGTTAAACTCAGATAAATCTTAGATTCACTCCACATGCAGTTGCAATCTCTTTCTCCTTGTGAATTGCACCCCCCGGGCTAGATTTCCTGTTTTTGCTATAAATAAAGCTCAGTTTTCCTCTTCCAAGCTAGTTAGAGCTGGATTGAAGAGCTGTTGCTATTGTATTGTGTACTATTTTGGAATAAAGAAGCTTTGGAGGCAAGATCTATGGTGTAATGCTTTTCATGTGTGGATGGTGATTGTCAAGTGCTTATGAGGTATAATATGTATTATTGATATTTTCTTTTTGCTGGTTAATTGTTGGCCTTGAAGGAGAGAGCTCCATCCTCTTAGGGTAAGAGATCATTCTAGTTTGATTTATGCTCTTACTGTTCGCTTGTTTCAAATCTCTTGGAGTTGCATGTATTTTAAGTTTAATTGCATACTTTCTGATTGTCTTTTTCCAGCAACACCAATGTTTTAACCATCTGTTTGTGCAAGGATTTATAAGTTGCAGGTCATCTCACTTGTAGAAGGGGTTGAGCTAGTTCGAATATTCCTCATCTTCAGGATGTTTTTGAGGACATAGTCCCTCGGAGTTCCACCAAAACAGACTCCAAAGCCCAACATTCCCAGGCTTCCAACACTCTTTCTCTCTCTTCCTCCTTCTAAAAATCAAATTTTTACCTGGTTACTTTGTTTACAAGCTTTGATATAATTTAGATATATTATATTAAAGTAAAAATTAACATATATATGTTGTAACAAGGCTCATAATCTAGATCTCATTCCTAAAAAATTTCATAAAGCATCCTAGATCTAGTTTACAGGAATCGTCCGTTTTGCATGGCAATTTAAAGAGAATCCGTAGTTTGCATGCATTAGATTTTTGTTTCTATTTTAAAAGATAAATTCCATCAATCAGTGCATATCTCATTGGCTTCCCCAAAGGAAATCCAAGATCCCAAGCAAAGCTTGCTTTCCTTGGTTTCTTTTTATTGTTTTAACTAGTTTTAACTTAGTTTTTTTTGGTTTAAAGTAGCCTGACCCAAAGGTACTTTCAAAGTGATTTTGGGAATATTTCATTCTAATAAGCTCACTGTCTTTTAGCAGGTCTAACAGAAAGAGGAGAAGCTATTGTTCAAAAGTGTCTTTTGGGCCATCCGAATCCCGAGAGGGGTCTCCCTTTTGACTGTAATTTTTAATTTTGTGCAATTTGTAAGATTGGTCCTCCATGATTGTAAAATTGACTCTTCACACCCTAAGGTCGAATAAAACACAGACAAGCCATAGAGAAATCACTACAAAATTTCCTAAAGTCTCAATAATCACAAGGGGTATAAGATATGCTTTCTTGAAGANCCCCCTAAGGTCGAATAAAACACAGACAAGCCATAGAGAAATCACTACAAAATTTCCTAAAGTCTCAATAATCACAAGGGGTATAAGATATGCTTTCTTGAAGAAAACTGAGAGACAGTTTCTTGGCATCCTTGAAGAGGTTCTTAGGAACAAGCAGAGGAATCACCCACCGCCCTCCTACACTTTCAACAAGGGTTACCTTCCAAGCTCGTCCAAGGTGAACCAGAAATAGACTTCCGGTTTACCTGTGTATAAACCCTATATGTTCAAGAGACTAGAGGCTACCTTAACTATATCAATATTCTGGGGGGATAGTCGCAATCTTGATTCGTACGCATGGGCAAGGTAGCAAAGCCCGAAACTCTGTCTAGGACAGAATCCCCATATGCGTAAAAACCTTGATCTACATTTTTGCAAGGAATCAAAGGGTTATCTCCTCAGTCCAAGCCTCCACGTGACCTCGTGCTTAACTCCCGTTTGAGAGGAGCTTCCCAGATACTATCAACACAGAGAAGGATTTACCTATCGATTGGCCAACTGCGTCTGAATTTAAGTACTTGTGGGGAGTTTACACTTCCTATCCCACAAGTCTAGCCTAAGCTAGTAGGTGTATGACCCTATAAAACAAAACTTACTAATAAATTCTAAATTATAACATTCATTTTAAAGGCTGTTGTTAGTCAGAGGGTAAGTGGCGTGAATGACTATGATATTATAGATTCGATAAGAAAAGTGAAAGGTGTATAAAATGAATTCCAAAGAAAATTATAACTACTTAAAGAAAGCTTCTTTTTCTTTTTGTAGATATGAACTAATGAAATTACAACTAAGTAAGAGAAAGCTAAGACTTATTTTTTGTAATTTTTGAGATTTTATTCAAAAACTGAAAATAAAACTACGATATGCAATTCAAATGCAAATGTTTCCAATGTTTTTTCTTCACTTTTCAAGTTCTTCAATAATTACTATGCACCTAAATGCAAAAATTCTTGAGTATGCTTGAATAATCAGACTATAAAGTAAGCAAAAATGAAGTATAGCAGACTTATAAGAACCAAAAATCAACACCTAAGGAAGAGACTTGGCAAGCACCTAGCTTGGGAATAAACAATGAATGAAATCCATTGAAATCATTAAAAGGCAAGTGACAAAATGAAACTACTTGGAAATAGTAGAGGGTACAAGGTATCTAAAATCTTGATCACTGAATCAGATACACAGCACTGAACCTATCACCCAAACAGGACAATCCACCTCAAATTGCTAAAAGAAATAAGATTCAAACAACAAAAACTCAAGGGCTTACTGAAAAGCACAAAGTATGGTGCACATGGATTTCAAACCTATAGTAAAGTGTCAGCACTAGAAGACCCCAAAGTAAAGAAAAATCCCAATAAGATAGGGACAAGCAACCCTCCCTAAAAATCTGCTACTAAGATATGTATGTGACTGTCTAATAGAACAACCCGCGTACTGTACGCGACTGTTCGGTATAGCAACCCACGTATACAAGTTTCTATATGCGACTGTGTAGCACAACAACCTACGTACAGGACAAAATGTTTTCAAAAAAGAAAAAATAATGAAGGTCTCTAAAACACTACTGCAAATCAAAACCAAGATATAAAACCATACACTGAATCATAGCAAGGACTGGGCAAGTATCTACAGGACTAACCCACAGCAGGTTGGAGTCCCCAGTGGAGTTTCCAGTTCTGTTGTTCAGGATTAAGCACCCTTGTAACCTAGGGTCTAGGGTTACCAACTTACTACTAACATTGCAGACAATCAACTTTACCAGAGAATAGAAAAGGAATAGAAAGAAAGTCTTGACTTACCCGATTACCGATGGTTGATCCAAGCTTGATCTTCTCCCACTCCTCTTCTCTCCAAAGCTTCCAGGGATGCACCTCTTTCACCTGTAAAGAGCAAATTCTCCAAGTAGTATCTCATGCATGTATATATAAGAGGTTAGATAAACAATATGTCAAATACATAATCAAATATATTGATTAACCAAGATACATGAAAGAGACTCAACATAATGTTGGAAGAAGAATTCTATTTATTAACAATTAGTGAATGAGATAAGAATACAACCCAGCTTCTGAGACAAGGACTCCTCTGCAACCAAAGGACTTTGAGTTCTGCTGCTCCAAGACTTCTGAAGATATACCACCAGCATAACTTTGCTCTCCAATCTTGATTCATTAATGCCCTCCCCAAGGCCTCTATTTATACTTTGGGAAATAGAGTGATGTCGAAGGTTGGGGTGGTTGAAATAGTTGGGATAGTTAATGATTAGGGCCCAACTAATCTCCATTAATCATGTTTTATATTTTTTAAGGTTGAACTGAGATGTACGTGACTATTAATATAGGCAACCCACGTATGACATGCCAGGGGGGGAGAAATATTCCTCTGCCAGGGGGGCGGTGGATCAGTTTAGAGCATATACGACAACAACTTCCACTTTTGGTGGGAGCAACAGGTACAAGCACTGGAGCAGTTTCCATATGCTGGACTAGATTTCCAAGGTGATACCGATCTTGTCCTCCCTCTTGGAGGAGCATGGGGAGAGTCAAGTATTTTTGTTTTCAAGTTTTAATTTTTTTATGAATTTTAATTATAAAGATATAAACATATGTATAAGAATTTTTAATCCTTTTAAAATGTAAAAATGCAGATATTGGACCGGTCTTCCCTGCTAGGCATCCACGCATGTATGTGCGTCCTGTGGTGGGAGAAGACCAAGGTTTGATTAGGTTTCTTGAGGGAAAGCTGGCCAGGCTTACCCAAAGAGTACCTACATTACGCATTGAGCATATCCCTGCCGATATGCAAGAGCTAGGGGTTGGTATACCACCCATTTGGATACGCCTTATTAGGCGGGTAGCTAGAGCAGTACTTTTATATATTCATGCTGTTGAGGCTGCTACAGCCGAGGAGGCTGAAGAAGCCCGAGATCAGGGTGATCAGGATGATCAGGGGGACTAGGGTGGTCCAAGTAACCAGGGTGGTCAAGCTTAGACCTAGGAGCATTTTATGGACTCTGATCCATTTTTTGTATATTATACAGTTATGACTGGATCTGAGGATCATAAACTCGACCTATCTATATGGACATATATTTACACACACACACACACATATTGTCGATTTTATTTACATGTGTTTTGTAATGTATCTATTTTATATTTTTATGCAAAATGTGTTAAGTGCCAATCCAAGATATAATTAGCATACGCATCAATTAATGAATTTTGATTTCTTGGAATATGATTGAATGTAATAAACTCAAAATTTCTTTCCAAAAGCCTAACTTGCATAAACTGACGTAGTAAAATAGGGTTCCGCACCTAATTAGCTCGATTGAGCTGGGAAACCACCAGTTGAGAGTGATACCACGTGACAAAGCATCCCATAAAAGCTCAATGACAGCCCTGTATTCGACCACATTATTGGTATAAGGACCTAAGAAAGCGCCTCCAGAGGTAACTAGCTGTCCTGAGGGTGAGTAAATGACCCATGCGGCCGAATCCAGGTTACAAGTGTGGCGACTGGTGCCATCAATGAAACCTACGAACCACTCGGAAGACATCTGTAACAACCAACAGATGGTATAAAAACACAAACCGACAAACTATTGTACATAAAATACATACAATAAAAATACAGAAAAAGCGCTAAGCCTAAGCACAGTGCCTTTTCAAGTAGAGCCCATTTCTAAGCTCAGGCAGCTTATTCCCTTCGAAATATGTCAATTCATATGCACCTTTCTTCAACACCTTTGACACGACATAAGGCCCTAACCACATAGACCTGAATTTTCTTGCCCCCAGGGGTTCTTTGTCCCGATCCTAGAGCAAGACAAGCTCCCCTTCAGAAAAAATCCGAGGCTTGATCGATTTATCGTATTGGTTTTTTACCCTATTTTTATGAGCCTCGTTTGCTGTCAGCACATCTCTGTGTTTCTCATCTAGATATTCTAAATGTAATAAACGTTCTTCCAACTCAGTCGTATCAGGTAACACATGAATAGAAATATTTAAGGACGAGATTTCGCATTTGACTGGGGTGATTGCTTCCACTCCGTGAACGAGTTGGAAAGGAGAAAACCCTGTAGCAGTTTTCACATTGGTCCGATATGCCCAAAGTGCAGGATACATCATGATGTGCCAATTGGAATGGGATGCATTAATAGTATGTTTGAGAATAGTCTTCAAAGTTTTATTTACAGCCTTGACTTGACCATTTTCTTGAGGATAGAAAGAAGATGAATGTTCCTGTCTAAACCCTAGTATAGTGGTCAGTTCAATCATCATACTATTTTGGAAGTGACTTCCATGGTCAGTGACAATCTCCTTAGGGATATCGAATCATACAATAATTTGGTTGAAAATGAAAAAAGATGCAGTTTCCTCATCAACTTTATAGGTGGGCATTGCCTCTACCCACTTCGTGAAATAATCTACAGCGACAATGATATGTTTGTGCCCCCCAGTTGAGACTGGGTTGCACATCACGGAATCTATCCCCCACTTCGTAAAGGGGCCCACTGAGATGATGGGAAACAATGGAGCAGGATGCGACTACATATTTATGGTGTAAAGCTGACAAGGATGACAGTGCTTCACGGCTTCCACACAATATTTAAAGATCATGGGCTAGAAATAACCGACACGTAAGATCTTCGGGGCCGTTGCTAACCTAGATAAATGACCCCCACATGCTCCACTATGGGCATCATTTAGGACAGTCTCTGCTTCTTCATGGGTAAGACATCAACGCAAAACATAATCTACCCCCTACGATATAAAGCATCTCCAATAATGAGGTAGTTCTTGGCATGTACGCGTAGTTTATGCCATTCTTCCCGCAAGAAGGTTGCAGGGTACTTCAAAGTCTGGAGATAGACAAGTATATCTCTGTACCAGGGGTCAAAGGTGGAAATCAAAAAATATGCTCATCTGGGAATGATTCTTCTTCAATGGCTACATCTTCCTCTACCAGAAATTATGCAATGAGCTCAGCAAAAACTAAAGATTTCCTGGATTTAGCGGATTGGAAATCTAAGTCAAACTTGAATTTTTTGCACCTATTCCTTCTTCTATGCAGATTTCCTCATCCGTTGTTTCCTTTGTCCGTCCATATTTCCTTAGTCCGCGCAGATTTCCTTTCTTATGCTTGCACTGTAGATTGATTCTTGCACATTTCTTCACTTACGCTTATTTCTTGCGCGCTTTCCCCAGGCCCAATAGGCCCCCAACACTCAAATGTGGCTCGTCCTGAGCCACAAAGCAATGGACGTCGTAGCTAGCGCAACATGCACGGCTGTTTCTTTGAATTTTTATTTTTTACTCGTGCACCTTTCTCCTGCTTCCTTTCTTGCGCGTTTTTTCACTTGTGTTTTTTTTTTGGCGGTGTTTCCTGCACCGCATGCTCATTCCATACTTTGAAAAATTTTAGATGATGAAACTTGGAGTTATACAATTTCTTCTTCAGCCCCATCTAAAGAGTCTATTTCCAGAGGTTTCTCTTTAGCTGCCTTCTCCTCTTCTTCGTCCTATTCCTCTTCTTCTTAAGTTCCCTTCTCCTCTTCAGCTACCTTCTCCCCTTCAGATCCATTCTCCTCGTATTCTTCCTTTTCCTCTTCCTAGACATCTTCTGGGGCATCTTCTGGCGTAGATTGCTCTGCACTGCAAGCTTCTGGTGCAATTGGCCAAAAATGGGAGTAAGACTTTCTATCTCTCGGCGGGATTCTTCTGCCTGCTGCTCTAACTCCTGCACTTGGTTAGGGCTAGGGTGTTCTAACGATGCATTGGCCACTACCTGCTTCAGCTCGTGGATCCTCTGTTGGAAAGGCTGAATTAGCCATGTTACCCTTTCAGCTTCGGCTTGTTTCTCAACCATCTATTGGTTGCACTTGCTTTCTTTCTCGCACAGGGTTCTTACCTGCTTCTGTAGCTACTTGAGCTCAACGCCTTTGGAAATATTATCTTTTATTGGTAGCTTCTTAATTTCTGCCTTTACTGCCACTACCTGTTGTTTTTCTTGCCGCTCCTGCTCGGCAAGCTGCTCCACAGTCTCATGCTCGATGATGGGCCATCTGATGGAGCACATGGGCTCGTCCTTCATTGCTTTTACTTGCACACTTAGGTTCAAGTCTGTACTTGTTAGGGAATTTAAGGTTAATATGTCAAATGGGACCAAAAATCATGCTGTCATTCTCCTCGGACTTTCCAATGCCACTGAGTTGTCATGAGCGCCAATTCTTGTTGAATCCCCATGCATTTAACGGTCCGTCGGTGTCTGCTAGTTGTCTTGCACTAACCGCAAGTTGTCTTTTAGTCGGCTTGTCATCTATGAACTGGAATGTGCAAGTGAAATTTTGTGCAACCTTTTCCCATTCCCTCATTTCTTGGTGCAGCTCAATAGATGCGTACCATCCTCTGGGTGCCATCTCGAGAGTATGGATGAAGTGGTGAACCCACTCTTGATGTGGGTAGTTCGAGAATGCTGGGGAACACTACTCCAAGTGTTCAACAGAATCTGATAACCCTGTATACCTTTGTTTCACCGTTGTGACCTCATCTCCGAAGCTTACTTCCAGTAGTCGTCTGCACTGTGGCCATTCGGTTATAGAGCTTTTATGCGTACCCCACCATCGTGCGGGTGTAGATTTCAACACAAATTCCAATGCATATAGTTGTTGCGGCTCTGTTACTAATTCTTCAAACTCAGTCAATAATGTTTCCAAGTTAGGCAGTCCTTCATATATGGGAAGTGGTCGTGACTGAGTTCCCACTTGTCGTACATACTTAGTTATCCTGACACATCTCCTTATAGAGACTTCATGTAATCGGTTATGCCAGTTCTCAAGTGCCTCTCCTGAGTTTGATGTACATGAGCTCACACATTTCCAGCTCAAGTTACCATCCTCGGTAGGATTAATTTAATCCTCCTTAAGGGCAGTGACACTATAGATGTTATC
Source organism: Pseudotsuga menziesii (assembly GCA_001517045.1). Classification (NCBI taxonomy): domain Eukaryota; kingdom Viridiplantae; phylum Streptophyta; class Pinopsida; order Pinales; family Pinaceae; genus Pseudotsuga; species Pseudotsuga menziesii. The sequence goes on from LPNX010708046.1 coordinate 852,660, forward strand.
AAGGTGATCAGCTTGCCCTTATTTGAACACAGGTTCAACGTATCTCTGTCCTTCCAATGGGTCGAGGGGTGCAACTACCCTCATCTTGTCATATTCAAACGATAGGATCCTTCTTTTGAATTTTATAATGGTTTGCTTTCCCATTTCCCAATCAATCCCCACCAATGCAGGATATGGGTAAGTATCATCTACTATGTTAATGACTTCAAAGTCCGTAAAAGTGCACAACCCTTTGATATCGACCTGGACTTGACTCAGTCTACCAATGGGTAGGAAATTTTCCTGATTTGCAAGCCTTAATTGAATTGGGGACCATTCTAGGGGTGTCTTTCCCATTATTTCCCATGTTTGGTGCATTAAAACATTAACATCAGATCCTAGGTCAAGGATGATATAGCCCATGTCATAATCACCAATTTGCACAGACATCCTGAGTTCGCGTCCTATTTTGAACTTTGTTTGGACACTATTAACCTTCTTTTCTAGTGGGTCTTCCTCCGAAAGTGTTTCTATGAGCGCTTCCAACTATGCAAGTGCATCCTTGTCCTGTATTAGTGCTAAACAACTTAACATGAATGGTTTGAGCTTACTAACCTTATCTACACTTTTGCTTGCAGTTTGTCATTTGAATATCTTCTGGAATCTCTTAGGCATATCTTTCACTTGGCCTGAGGTGGATGGCTACTTTGTTCCGATGAACTTTGGGCGTACATCCATGAATATGCGATTCTTCTCTTGAATATCCAATGATGCTTTCTTTTGTGTTGCGGGCCACACTTGTGGTTGTGATTGTGTCGTAGGCTCTGTTTGTGTAGCTTTATTTGCACCCGTCGCAGCACCTCCCCTTGTTATCATAGCTACACTTGGTTCTCTTGGTTCTACGACTATCATCTACGAGGTTCTGTCATCACCATCCTTGAATGGTTATATGTACTATGTTCTTTTCATAGATGACTTCTCTCACATGTCTTGGATCTATTTTCTGAAGGAAAATAGTGAAACTATAAACAAGTTTCAAGAGTTTAAAGAACTGGTTGAGAATCATATTAGAAAGTGCATTCATGCTTCGAGATTTGATAATGGAGAAGAATTTGAGTCTCGTGAAGTTAATGATTTCCGTCGAGAGGCAAGGATAAGAAGACAACTAAATTTACATTACAACCAACAAAATTGGGTTCTTGAAACAATGAACATAACAATCTATGAGGATGCAAAAGCTATGATGTGTGATCAGGATTTTCCCACATCCTTATGGGAAGAATCCTCTAGCATGCTGTTTATATTGAGAAAATAATCCTTCATGCTATCTTGGGACAAAATAATCCTGAAGAAGTTTTCACTGGTGAAAAATTATATGTTGGACATTTGAATATTTTTGGTTGTCTTGTCTACGTTCATGTGGCAAAAGAGAAGAGGATTAAATAGAGCCCTTTGAAAGAAATGAACATTTGTTGGATATAGTGAATCCTCCAATTCTTATAGAATCTATGTTCTAGGACAAAGGAACATTGAATTCAATCGATATGTAACATTTCATGAAGAGGATTCCTTCAACTTACTCTAAATAACTTTAGTGTAATTCAGGTATGGAGGAGCATGAGACTCCCATGATGTAGGATCCAGTTTCTGGTTCTCGTCATTCAGATATTAAGAGGGAGAATCCAAAAGATTCCTTAGATCCGTTTGATCATGAATATCTAGTATAACTAATAGAAATATCTCTTGATGAAACTCCTACTAAGAGGAGATTTGGCCGGTTTCTAGACATTCTACAAGATGAAGAAAAACACAGAGCACCATTAGGCACATATAGAGAGTGAAAGATACCTAAAAGATATCAGGGATATGTAGCACCGATGAGTCACATCGATGATTAAGAACCCACCACCTATGAAGAAGATACTAAAAAATAGGTATGGAAATATGCCATGGTGGAAGAATACAAATCCATCTTGAAAAATGATGTGTGGGAAGTGGTTCCTAAACCAAAAGGGAAGTCTATAGTAACTTCCAAGTGGATGTATAAAATAAAACTTGCAATTGATGGAGGTATTGCAAGATATAAAGAAATATTTATGGCTCGTGGTTCTCATAGAAAGAAATATTATACTATGATGAGACATTCACCCCAGTGGCCAGGTAAACCAGTATTCGAGCCATGGTCTCCCTTACCTCAGTTATGGGGTGGAAGCTTAACTAGATGGATGTGAAGACTACCTTTCTCAATGGTGAACTTGAGGAAGAAGTATACATACAATAACATGGGGGGTTTCTAGTTCCTGGAAAGGAGTCCCATGTAAGCAAGCTTAATAAATTCTTGTATGGGATTAAGCAGTACCCAAGGGATTGGTATTCGAGGATTGACAACTATCTTCAAAGCTATGGCTTATCCAAAAGTGAAGATGACCCTAACCTGTACTTGAATTTTATGAAGAACCAAACACTGATATTTGTTATACATTGATTATTTTTTCCGTATTGGAGAGGAACATCAAAGATATCATTGCAAGAAGGATCTCACTTCTGAGTTCAAAATGAAATACTCGAGTCTTATGCACTATTTTCTTGGTCTGGAAGTCTGGAAAAGGGAAGATGAGATATTTCTTCCACAAGGAAAGTACACCGTTGATGTGTTGCTCATATTTTTTTATGATGGATTGTAAGTTCATGTCTACACCAATGTTTTCTAATATGAAGAAAATACATAAGTCAGATTTCAAATCAGATCTAGTGGATCCTACCATGTATAGACAACTCATTGGTTACTTGATGTATTTGATACATAATGGAAAATACATATCTTATGATGTGAGTATCTTGAGCCAGTTCATGTCTGAGCCAAGACATAGACATTGGCCTGTTGCCGAACATGTACTTAGATACGCTCGAGGTACTATTTCTTATGTACTTGGATATGGTTCTAGTGGTGGAGTGATGTTATTTGGTTATGACGAATCTAACTCGGGTGGTAGTACTGTGGATGAAAATAGTATATCCATATATCATTTTAGCTTGGGATAAACTACGATCTCTTTTGTTTAACAGGAAGTAGGGCTCCATAGCCTAGAGTACTTCATAAGTACAATATATTGTATCCATTATTTCCTTCTGTGAAGCTGTGTGGATTATGAAGATACTTGTTGGGTTGTTCAATGAGAATATTGAGACTAATGTCATTTTATCTAACAATTAGAGTTGCATTAAGCTCTTAGAAAACCTCTTGTTTCATGAAAAATAAAAACATTGAGATGAAATAAAACTTCATCATATACATGGTCCAGAGAGGTGCCGTAAGACTTCAATACATTGCTAATGATGAGTTGATAATATATATTTTGACTAAGTCTCTATCCTTTACGAAGTATAGGTGCTTCCAATATAAGCTTGACATGGTAGAGAATGCCTCTCTCACTAAGAGGGAGTGTTAAAGTTACAACATCATGAGTCATTATCCAAGTTAAACTTGTGCGCTAGGATTGAGCGCCCTTATTTGTTGAGGTAGTTCCTTAGGGAGCCTAAGTTGGACTTAGGAAAATTGGCTTAGAATCTTGATTTGGAATCAATAATGACTAAGCCTAATGTCTAAAGGTTAAGCCTCATGTGTTGAGGTAATTATTTGTATGTCAAAGTGATGGTGTTGTATATTCTTGTTTTCCAAGACTAAGGTCTTGTGTGTCAAGGAAGATCCTCATGTATTAAGGTAATGCTTTTCAAGTTGAAGCGTGAATGGTGTGTGACGCACTACTAACTATCATCTTAGATATGGATAAGGTACTAAGTATCATCTAGATTCTTGCCACCTCTAAAGTGAATTTCCTTAGAATATGACCACTTGGAATGATAGTAGACCGAGATGATCACATCATTAGAAAATATTGTTCGAATATTTGATATGATAAATAAATTAAAGTTGGCACAAGTGGACCATGCATATAAGATGAGAGATAAAAATAAGATGTGATAAGATAAGAGAGAACTTGAATTTCTCACTTGAGTGATGCTAACAAGAAAAAATTGAGTTAAATAAGAAAGAACTCAAATTGTTCACTTCAATGATCTTAACAAGAAAGATTTCATTTAAATAAGAGAGAAATCGAATTGTTCACTTCAGTGATGTTAACAAGAAATAATTCAATTAAAAGAGTTAACTGAGTGTTAACAAAGAATATATAATTAACTAAGTGTTTTCATGGTGACGCTTGATTTAATCTAAAAGACAAAACTCGAATTACGACACTTAAGTTACAACACGTGAGTTAGAAACCTAACTAAGTGGTCTAACATCCAATTGAAGGGTGAGTTCATATTGAAGTCAAAATACAAAGATATAAGGCAAGAATGAGAAGGATTGCACACTTGTTACGTGGGATTTAATGAGATCAATGTGAAGAGAAAATTCTCTCTTGAAGGCATTCACTATTTTGTGGATGTGACCAAAAACAACGAATTGGTTTTATGTTGGATATACTGTTGGGTTTATATATTAATCTATATGATCTCTTTCTATGATATTGCACCAGTGGTTCTTGGTATTTCTATCTGATATTGCACTAGGGTGCTTGATACAATCTACTCATTGCAAAGACATTCTCTTCTATCTATGAATATACTAAAGAAGATTTCGCTGGTATTTTCTCCCTCATGTTACAAAGGGTTTTCCCGAGGTAAATTTTGTGTCATCTGTGAATGTTTATGCACTTGCTTATTCCTTGTTTTCAATTACTACAATAATTATTCTATTTAGATAAAAAAAAAAATTAACACTAGTAATATCGCTTCTACTAAAATAATATGACCCAGGTACTGTACCTTATTCTGAAAGAACTCACATTTACTAAAATTTAGCATAAAGCTAATTTTCTCTTAGAGTTTGTAACCCCATCCTTAAATGTTGCTCATGTTCTTCTTCATACTTGGATTTTTTCTAGAAAATCGCACCTCTTGCTGACAAGAGTTGTTTCTCTGGGCCTGAATGGTTCAGATCTAGAACAAATGAGTGATAACAAGTTTGGAAGACTTCCCTTAGAGCTTGTAGATATCTGGAATGAGTCCTTTGGCTATTATGTAGTGTGATGTAGTTGTCTCCTATGGTGATGAATCTCCACAAATGTACCTGCACAAACACATCAAACAAACAAGCAAGATCAAAGGTACTAGAAAATGGTCTACACTTCTATATTAGTGACAAAGGAATCCAATAATAAAATGAATGATTGCAACATAAACATTTTATGGGAAAGGAACCATATTTGCATTAAAATGAAGGAGAGATATTACAACCATTGCCTTAGTGTTGTGATGCTCCTTCACATGCCATGCCTTGTCCTCAAAAGCTCCAACTTTCTCCTTTTATGCTCACACTAGATTTCGCCAGAACCTTAGTGGACCGGAATAACTTTTCTCTCTATCAACCATGGGGAATGAGCCAGGTTTTATATGTCTTGGGAGGCTAGGGATGGTTGAGAAAATGATGGATGAGGTGGAAGGGAGATTCTACTAGGGGGATCTCGAGTCCAGGTGGTCCACAGGAGTAGGGATGAGGGTTCCATGAATCCTTCCTTTGAGAAGCGTTGTGAATCTTCTCTTTTTCTCTTTTAACTCGAGCACCAATTTTCCTCTATGTAGACAGAGCATTACCAAGGTGGAACCACTCTTTGATAAAGGGGTATAGGCGGTGGCACTGCTTATTGTCAAGAGACAATAGGAGTTATTGAAGAGGGTAACACTTTTTGCATTAAAGGCAAAGGAGCTGGGGGACTCAAAAATGGAAAATAGGAGTCTGGGCCAATGTTCAACTTCACAGTTTAAGAATTGAGGGAAATTTATGATGTTTTAGGCCTCAACACATGATGGTGATGAGATTTATGTGTAATAAAATGCCCCTTCAATCATGAGGATAGAGGGATATGATAGGTGAGAGATTTGAAAGATCAAGTTATCACTTCAACTCAAGAAATCACTTGATAGAAGATCATCATCAACCAGGATTCTTAATTTTGACTCATATATTCCAAATGTTTCCTCATCATGGCTGTAGACCAATACAAGGCAGATCCATGAGAGAGATGAATAAACATGGCTACTAGAATAAACGTAGATCCATTTGAAGAAGACTCAAACTTGGACATAGCTACCAAACATACAATGTAGATCTATGTCAAATGGACACAAATTTGAGCACAACCATGAACATACAAATGTGGATCCATGCTAGGACTTATACAAAATACTCCATCACAACCTAGGGAAAGCATTAATAGTGCTTAACAAATACCCAGGGTCTTCGTCCTGTCTTTAACAAGGTACGATTATATCCATGTGATTACAATGTTTTGATGTCGAACATGATAGAAACCACTTGATTTCCTGTCAATGATGAGAACCATTAACAAGTGAGAGGGAAATCACCATTGATGTGAATGATTCCCAAGGTACCCTAGTACAATATCCTGAGTGTGAATAGATGATTTGATGTCGAACAATCAGTTGAATATTTCGATCAAAGGTCAATGATGTGAACCTTTGTCGAGAGTGAGAGAATCTGTAATTAATACATACAGATCTCAAGGTACTAGTTTGTTTCTAAGGCTAATTCCTGGATGATGAGCTGAAGTCAATAGGAATAGTCTCGTCGAAGGAGGGCCATGATGAATCCCACATTGACAACACGAAACTTGGAACAAAGTTATGGAATTTGAGTATGATGTAACCATAGGACTGACTCAAAAGGTACCGACACAAAGGCTGTTTTGACTGTAAAGGTAAAATCTCAATTTGAATTTCCTTTGAACATCGGGCGGCACGACCGAAGACTTGACAGCATTGACTAGACCAGGTGGATACCAAGAAATAATGCGATGGTAAATGATGCATTCTTTGAAAGACTCAAAGGAGTGACATGAATCATGAAAGTGGATTGACTTGGAAGCAAGATGAATACCCAATTGACTGAATGAAATGCAAACAAGTTCCATGTTCAAAGGTGACTACTAACTGCCATTTATTTGCAAAATGAAATAGTTCCCTTCCCTTAATTTTCCCATCATTATTGATGAGCATCTCTTTTATTTTTTACGAGTTCAAAGAGGGTAACAAACACTCATTGTAGCTTATCTTAAGATAAATCCATTCTCATATATTTCACGAACCTGAGAAAGGAGGGGTTTGTTCCCAAAAGAGGGTCTCTCAATGTTTAGTTTAATGAGTCCATTGAAAGTTAACTTGGTATCGTTCATGTTTAGAGAGTCTGAATGAAAAGGGAAGAAGACTCCAAAGGGTCCTTTTTCGTATAATTTAGTCTCTAGAGCTCGAAAAAGTATAAAATCATGCTTGAGAGAACTCTTCCAATCATGATTGGATGAAGCGCTCCTTTTTCGTAACTAGTCAATCCAAACTGAAAAAGGGGTAAATTACCGTTGGAAAGATGACTCTTCAAGTACTTTTACGAGCGTGAACAAGTCAAGTTCACTTGACAATATTTTCATATTTAAGGAGTTCGAAAAAGAGTTTAAAGAAGACTCCATTAGGGTTTCTTTTCACGATGAATGGGTTTAACGAGACTGAAAAGAAGCAAAATTTGACTCGAAACTTTGGTACTAGGTTTAAAGAGCACGACCAAAATGTCGAAATTAGCACTCGATGACTTTTTCCATTTTATGGAAGTATGAAAAAGTAAAAAATCAAACTTACCCATAGTCAAGATGTTTTATTTTTATCCATGCAAAAACTTTTTGAAAGACTATTATCTTTCCAAAAATATTAAAAATCAACTTTTAAAGACTATAGAAAAGGGCATGTTTAATGAAATAATTAAAAATATTAAAATAATGTCATAAAAACCTAAAATATCTCATTTAAAGTCAAAGGAAAAGTAAAAACATTGTATTTTACTATTTACCAGGTTTGGAGAGCTACTTGGAGCAATTGTGTTCAAAATTGTGGTGAAGATTCCGGAGCCATTACCCGTCCGATTTTTTATCTGTCTGGTACAGGTAAGAGCTAATACCATCCTTAACATTTTCATGGTCGAATTTTTCCTTTCCAAGAACATTTTATGGAGTTTTGGGGTATTTTACCCAAGGGTAAAAATCACATCCTAGGTAACGCTCTGTTACACCGTATCCAGATTAAGTCAGCCTGTATCTAGGTCTAGGGAGGAAGATGTTCCATATTCAATTAATTAAATGTATAAATTTATAATAATTGAATGGATGATAAATTACAATGGATATGGTTGCCTTAAATATGGTTTGGCCATCACATATTGAAGAGACACTTCTCTTCATAAACTATATTTTAATATTATTAATTACTATTAGGAATAGTTACCTATTTATTACTATTTTATTGTTGTAACATTGCCTTCCCCTTAGGAAAGATTTCTCCTCAAATCTTAAATTATTGTTTTCATCTTTTCATTCTCGTTTTGTGTTGAAACAATGTCATTACTTCCTTTATGTATTTTTTAGAACTGGTATTAGGTCTCACTTGGTCTTTACGCAATAGTTTATCATCTTCCTTTCATTTGTAACTTGAATTTGCAGTCCATTATGTTCATTATTGTTATCCCATTTTCCTTGTACATGAATATGAGGAATATTTTTGTGACTGACCATATCAATCCTTGTTTTAGAAGTCGCTTGTCCTACTATAATTAGGATGTCATCACGCAATGTTTTCATTTTATTATCCTTACGAGTTATCTCTAGAAGTGGCATTTCGTGAGGATTCTCACACTTGAAGTCACCTGATAGTGTTACATTTAGGTTTCTCCAAGGTGGTAAAAGAGTTAAGGTAGAATATGAATCTACGATATCTTATTCCTTTGACTTGGATTCCTTTGCATATTGTAGGATCCATATTTTGTCATTGTATGGATCGTCCTTATTGTCAACGATAGTGGCTTGACTCTCATTATGATCTTGGCCAAGCTCATCTTTATCAAATATATTATTGGTATTTTGGTCATCCCTACCATATTTAGTCTCCTTGTCTTGTTTATTGTCTCGATCAATTTTGTTACTCTCATTTTTGTTGACATAGTGGTCCATCATATCTGATTTACTGATATGGTTTGTATTAGACCTTAGTTTTTGTAACATTTCCATTATGGTATTCTGGTTATGTGTCATGATGCTCAATTTCTGTAGCACAGTGCTATGTTGTGTGTCATCGCACACATCTTGTCATCTAACTCTTTTTGTTTCTCGTGCATGATTTCTACTTTGTCATCAAGTTTTCTTCCTAGTACTAGAACAACATCTTCTTTGATTTCTTTCTTAAGTGCCTTGTTATTTTTCATTTCTTCTCTGAATTTTTCTTGGTTGGAACTGAGGGCCTTGATGTCCTTCTCCAATTTCTCAAGTTTCTTTTAATTTCGTCATATCTTGGGTCCTTTTATGCGAATGTGTGTATTTGGAATTTGATTTTTGACTTATGGAGGAATAAAAGACAACTAATGTCTTTGAAATAATTGATGAATTAGTAATTATTATTATAATTATTTAATGTGTTGAAATAAAATAATAAATATAAAATGTTATATTTAAATATTTTATTAAAAGGTGGATTAATAAGTTTTAAAATATTATATAATAATATTAATATTATTATAATAATATTTATTTTATTAATATTGTTTTTATTTGTAAGGCTACGCGGAATGAGGGGGGTGCAGCCTAGGTTGAAGTTGGAAAGCAAAACCATGTGTTGGTTTTGCCTTATCTTTTCTTTTTTTACTTTCTTTTTCCTTTCTTTTGTATTTTTCCTTTTTTTTCTTTTATCTTTTCTTTACCTTTTTTTTCTTTTTTTTACGTTTCTTTTCTTTTCTTTTTTGGACAATGTCCTATATTTTAGAGAAACCCTAAAAACTAAATTTACACAAAGTGTAAATAATGGCCAAGAGCCATATAGATCTGATACCAATGTTACATCGTATCCGGTGTAATGGATAATATGTATCTGGATTAAGCCATCATGTATCCAGGTCTAGGGAGGAAGATGTTCCATCTTCAAATAATTAAATGTATAAATGTATAATAATTGAATGGATGATAAATAATGGATATGGTTACCTTAAATATAGCTTGGCCATCACATATTGAAGAGACACTTCTCTTCATAAACTATATTTTAATATTATTAATTACTATTAGGAATAGTTACCTATTTATTACTATGGTATTGTTGTAACACACTCTTCCCCTTTGCATGAAAGGCGGTGCCCGTGGAGAACCGTGCTTTTCAGTCCTAAACAGGCCGTGGCACCGCTCTGTCTCAAGGAGACATAAGTGGTGCCGCAAAGTTCCCTCAAAATATGAATGGTCTGACCCAACTAATGTTTTTGAATTATTTTTAAATGTTGGTTATGTATTCTCATACTCCAATTTTGGTTTTTGGCAGGTCATCTCAGTCAAAATGGTGGTGTGGAAAGAAATACAACATGAGGATGATGATGCTAGATCTGGGGCAGATGTCGTTTCTATAGCTACTTTACAGTGCTGTGGGATTCTAAAGTTTTTCCATGTCTCAAGCATGAAGTATCATGTGAGACTGCTGGAGTACATATTGAGGATGTGGTATATTGAGCAACAATACTTCGAGGTGGGTTCTCACATTCTTATAGTGGAGGTAGAGGACATCTACTTCCTTACCGGACTATCCAGGCGAGGTGAGCACATCTCACTAACAAGGCCTCAGGGAGGAGAGGTCACGAATCAAGAATTAATATAGATCGCCACTGTTTTCCAGGCACTCAGATGTCCAGGAAAAAGATTCCCATTAAGGAGGTGATGGATCTACCTCTCCAGACGATGATTTTTACCATGTAGTGGGTTGTAGGGAGCCAAGGGGCTCACCAGGATTCCTGAACCCATATGATTTATGCCTTGGAGGCTATGGTGCCTACGGTCTATAACTAGGCCGAGGCTTTTCTGAGCATGTTCAAGGATCAGCTAACTAAGTGTCAGAAGGGAGTGTTAAAACAATTTGGCTATGGGACCATCTTTGAAACCTTCTTCTTCGAGAGGGTTACCCTTCTGAGACCTTAGGTGACTTTTATTGAGCTGAGAGAATGGGACCCTCGCATGGTGCAGTGGGTAGAGATCATGGCTCGCATCGATGGCAGTGGGTTCAAGGTCAAATATGGGAGCACATTTTTTCATTGGTTGGATGACCAAATTTTCATGGTGGAGGACTATGCGTACACTGACACCGACTTCAGGGGGAACCCTGATCTACCCTTACCGATAGGTTCCCAATAAGGCGATATTTCATTTTGTGTTTTATAATTTTTATGAATGATGACAATACCTAATGTTTTCATGCAGATGTTGGAGATGACCGACCTGGGGGATCTTCCCCAATTGACAGGTGAGTGGGGGGTCACTTTGTTCATAGAAGGGATGATGAGTTAACCAAGTTGGAGGATAACCTCAACCAGTTAAACTTTGGATATTCTAGATGCTTCTATTGACGACCTCCCTAGGAGGTACTGGAGACACATAGCTGGAGTTCCAGGTCGATTCATCCACCTACTACGGAGGGTGGCAAGGGCTATCATGTGCTATCATGAGAACCACTAGACGTTATACATGATGTATACACTAAAAGCTAGCTAGCTTCAGGATTTTTTCTATTTTTGTATATTTGAAAACTAGAGCGCTTCAGTCGGGGTCTCATGACCATATTTTGTAAAACACTTTACATATATATATGTGTGTGTGTGTGTGTATACATATACATATATGTGTGTGTGTGTGTACATATATGCATATGTATACATGTATACATATGTACATGTATACATATACATACACACACACACACACACACACACACACACACACACACACATATATAGACTTATTTATGGTGGTTTATATGTGTTCAAATGGAAAATGATATTTACATGAGTTTTTATGCGTCTTTTATTGTTTATTTTATTTTACAATGAACCATGTCTTATTTATAAAAGTTATGTATGGGAAATATACCAGTCTAGAATATAGTTTTCCAATGAGTTGACAATCGTGTTATAAGACCTAGGAATGTGCCTATAAGTGATTGATTCAAACAACCTTTATAAAAGACACACTCTTCTAAAAAGACACGGCAGTGTAGGATTTATGATGGTATAAACGTGGTTTAAATGACAAACCACTAGTTGTGATTCCATGAACACTACCAGGTCATGAATGTCTCAAGATGCAGCCTCGGTCAACAAACCTATCACTGCTTAATACTCGACAATGTTGTTGGTAGTTGGACCAATACAAACCGCTCCTGAACTGAATAAGTCATGTGATGGAGAATACCACTACAACAAAACCATGTGATAAGCGTCTCTTTTAGCTTCCTTTTTAGCGTCCACTATCACTTTTAGTGTATTTTTCATCATTTTTTGGATAGCTTCCTTTTTAGCGTCCACTATCACTTTTAGTGTATTTTTCATCATTTTTTGGACAAAGTGGATGCTTTTCCACGGGATGGTGCTTTTAATGGCATTATTTGCATCCATTTTTTAAAGTTGGAGATATTTTGGACGCTAATTAGCATCCCAATTAGCATCCCAATTAGCGTCCCAAATAACGTCCCAATTAGCGTCCCAATTATCGTCCCATTTAGCATCCCAATTAGTGTCCAGTTTTAAAAGTTGACGCTATTTTGGACGCTAATTAGCATCCCAATTAACTTCCCAATTAGAGTCCCAATTAGCATCACAATTATCATCCCAATTAGCATCCCAATTAGCATCCAAGTTAATGTCCCAATTAGCGTCCAAAAAACATCCATATAACACCAAGAATAGCCTCAAAAAAATGTATTTAATAGCATACACCATATATTAATCCAGGGTTAGCGACATGAATTGTGCCATGAATTTCGACAGGAAAAACATCCAACATAGCACCAAGTAAAGAGCTAGGAATTGCGCCTAGAAAACATCTAGCATAGTTCCAGGTATAGATCCAGGTATAGCGCCTGGAATAATGTCAAAAATTTCGAAAGGAACTACGTTAGGAATTGCACTAGGTTTAGAGCTAGGAATTGTGTTCGGAAAACGTACGACATAACGTCAGATATATCAATTTCAATGTCAATGATCATGATTCATGTGATAGTACTTTTGGATCTTGATTTATCATAGTGGCACGTAAATTATTGTAATCATGGCACGTAAAGGCGCCCTGCATGTTGACTATAACAAACATCATCTTTTCTCCATGCATGTTCTCCCTAACTGTTTTGTAAGTGCCAATATTACCTAGCATGCACATGTTAAAACTACACTATATTGACTGATCCAGATCCCATATTTGAAAGGGATTTGCACGTGACTCACTGACATACAACCACCAACTATAAGGTGCCCCTTTTGCAAGTGTATGATTCAACCTAAGGCAAAATATGCTACACGAACTACACCTTGAAGTGCCAGAGATCCACTAGAGAAACCAGGCCCTTCATATTACTTATTACACATCTACTACATTAATTACACCCTATATTTGATTGAGTTTCCCTGCTGAGTGCATTGTAAAAGATTGTGTAACCAGACAAATCTTTGAGGAAAACTTGTGGCATAGATATTTACTACTGTCTTTCTTTGTGATTCAAATGAGCAAAAGTAATCTTGAGGTGTCTTCAAATTTATTATTAAACTCTTTCTAATCATTAGTTGGAAATTTACTGTCAACGGATATGCTAGACACCCATTCTTCTAGAACTATGTTGTTGGGAGCGGGAGGGAAGCAAAAAGTGAAATTTTCAAAAGCTCCCGTTTTGGGAGTGTTTTTTGTATAGTATATATTTTAATATATTTTGATGAATTTTATCTAAAAACATGTAGGATGTTGAATTATCTATAGAATGCATGGATTAAACCATGTAAGATCAATCATCTAGTAGTTACAACTTATAACATTATCATCAATTGATCAACCATAAAAACCTTTGTAGGAGTTTGACAAAGAAGGGAGGTACGATGACATTGTCATCAAACGATCAACCTAGTATAGGATCTTTTAGCATAGGAAAGGAAGGGAGCGCCTCGGGAGCGTGCTCCCAAAACTGGGAGCTCGCTTCCGAAGGAAGTGAGTGTTAGGAGCGGGAGCGAGGAGGGTGGGGTGCAATCCCACGTAACATAGCTCTAGAAGACCTTTCTGATCAAAATCAGCCATCTTCAGGATAGTAGGAATCATTTGACATTTCGCAACATGAATGGGTGTGTTGCTCATCATTGTTTCATTGAAACTTTAGGTGTCTTTGTGTTGCAACATCCTGTGGCCATTATGGTTGTAACCTTAGATTCTAGAGCATCAAAAGCTTCGGTGACCAGGGCATCCGTTGAAGTGTTTTCTTCCTTTGCTTTTATGTCAGGATCAAGTGAGCTATCCTCTAAAGAAGATGAATTTGCATAAGTCAAAATAATAGGATCTAAATGTAATCCCTGAATTATAATAGCTTTTTCTTCCTTCATATTGCCTTTTCAAAGCTCTAGCCAAACCATCTTGATAATTCGACACAGTACCAAATTCTATGACAAGCTCTTCTGTGGAACTAAATCTCTATCCCAAACAGGGTTTGAATCCAACAAGCGGACCCCATGGATCTGAAGTACCTATCTATTACTTCATGGACCAAAATTATCATGAAATCAATCTCAACATTGCTTCACTAATGTCTCCACGAAGTGTTCTAGAAATTATGATTGAAATCATCCTAAATCTACCTTGATTTGATAAACAAGCCAACAACATGAACTGTCAATTAAGATGATGTTACCACTCATTATGTCCTTGCTGTCATCATTCTTTGTATGCCAGTGCCTCATTTACTGAAGATGAACCAATACAATCTATACATCATTTTCTGTGTGTCATGTTAAGCTTGCATAATAGTGGTAACATTATATTTGATGTAATGTCTCTTCATGTTTTCTATTAGAGGTCTGTTACTGTCTCCTTACTGCTATATTTACTGCGCATATAGACTATGTATTTGGATCAACTTCATCAAAAAATTCAAGAGCAACCTCCTTGTAAGAGATGGTACCTCATTAGCAAAGTCTGGACATATACACACTGAGAAACTCTTAAATCTCATCAATCTAAATGAACACCTCATTAGCAAATACACATTGGAGCAAATTTAAAAATTTAAAAATGTTAAATTCATATAAATAATTATTTCAACACTAAATGAGATTTAATTAAAATGCATACAATATATAAATTCCAATACAATAATACTAATACTATACTTATATAACATTTATTTTTTTATAATTAATTGATTTTAATATCAAAATTTATTTTTAAATAATAAATTATTTAAAAAATAGTCATTTTGTATAATAAATTAAAAAAAGCTTTGGGTAGACAAGAAGGTTTGCTTTATTTCGAATAATTTAAGAATGGGATCGTGGAAAGTTAAATTTTTTTTATGTATTCACAACTTGGATAGGGTCATAATGTTTTTGCTACGATTGTTTCTTCCATCATTAAGCATTGACTTTTTATATATTCACAACTTTAATAAGGTCAAATGTTTTTGCTATGATGGTTTTCTCCATCATTGATCACTGACTTTGATGTAAGAGTTGTTGTTTTCTTTGATTCTTATTGAATATCAAAGAAACAAATTTTTTCAATGAAAAAAAAATTACTATCATATTACATATAAAGTGAAACTCAATATATTAATTTTATTTGTGTATCTTTTTCTTAAATACCATGAACAATTAAATTCTTATAATATATAAATTATTTTTAAAAAATTTAAAAACATTAAATACAAATTTCCAAATAAAATCCAAACTACACTCTCAATACTTATAAATTATACTTTAAAAATATTATATAATATTCAAAATAAATGAATTGAGGATGGATATTATTTTATTATTTAAAATAGTTTTGAATTTGTTTTCTTAGTTGTGGGGAAAAGATTTGTGTATTCTAGATAGTTATTGAAAAGAAAGATGGACTAAAGAGACTTTGAGAGAGTACAATGCACAATACATAACAACATTTTATGCATTTTCCAACAAGTATTCTTCATCATGGGGAAATGAAATACCCCCAAAGCTGGGGAAATGGAACACCGAAAAGAACTTTGGTACATGTCTAAAATGAACGAAAGGTATGTTTCATTTCCCCACTTTTGGGGTGTTTCATAAATATGGTTGTAATTTTTTCTATAATTAGAGTTTATGTTAATAGAATATTATATAAGTAATGCTAAAGGGTGGCAAGTGCAGGTTTTTTTGGATCTTGATGGAAAGGAATAAATGAAATTTTCATGTAAATATGTGTGGTGACAAGTAACTAGGATGAAATGTACACCTTCCTTCTATGTACAGAAATTGTGAAGAATCTTCAACTACAACAGATTATAGTTTTTAGAAATTTGTTTCTTGTGATAAAGCATATAAAAGGGAAAAAAATTAAGGAAAGGAATATACAAGGTAGGAATTAGGAATGTATTAATTGGAATATTCAAAGCCTCGATGATGTGAAACTTATGCACCTCACGCATCTTAACAATTCATTTGCACATCAACTTGCCAATGATGCAATCAAGTTAGACAAGAGAATTATAGTGTAAAATAGGGACCCCACAAAACGAAGATGGATCCCTTAGAAAGTTCAATTTGGTTAGTTTGATTCCATTTAGATAGCAAATGTTTGAAGTTAAAATGTTGTTTGGTGATAAATTGGGCATGTGCTCCATTTGGCATTTCACCCACTCCAATGCACAACAAGTCTTGTCTCATTAATCCCAAGTGAGGGAGCCATTGCACTCACGCATGGCTTCCTCTTCTCATTTCTTCCATCTGTGCTCACTTCAAACCTTATGGCCCTTGGCTTGGATTTTTATAATGTTAGTGGGATATCTCTAAAAAGAAAATGTTTTTGTGATCAAGGCAATGCCTCTCACAACGAAGGATCACAGGGCGGCCACTTCCATCTTGAAACTGAAGATAGATACCACATTTGCTTCTCATTTTTGGCCTTTTAAAAATTTTGCACTTGCTCTACTTACCATAGAATTTATGTTAATTCAATAATTTCACATAATGTCGTCCTCCTGAATTTCACAATGACGTTTCACAGAGGTCATATTAGCGTTTAATATGGCAACGATATTTGTTTACAACTCTTGAAACGTAAAAAAAAATCTTTTCTTAGTTGGTGAAAGCCAATTGTTCAATTTCTCTTTAAATCACATATTTGTTACAAAATAATATAAGATAGATTATTCTTTTTCGAACAAAATATATTATATATAGCTTCAAAGTAAACCAAATACATATGTAACTCACTCAATATTTATATAACTATACAACTCCTCACACGTAAAAAAAAACTTATTTTCTTAGTTGGTGAAAGCCAATTCTTCAAATATAATCAAATTGTAAGTGTTTCATTTGGTATGTTTTAAGTATTTTTTTAATTTTATCTTTGTTTATGTTTGAACTGCGAGCTTTTATACAGTTTTCCACTATGTATATTTTAACTCTATACATACAAATTTACACATGATCATTTGTATTCTATGCCATAAATCAACTTGCTAGATCATAATTTTGAAAAATATTTTCGTTCATTTTAAATATACAGAAGTTATTTTCGGTGTCTCTTTTCCCTCGTTGTGGGGGTATGCTAGTATTTAGCTCCTACGTTACAAATACAGAGCTTTTAGTATTTGCTTTATTTTCTTTCGCTTTGGTCGTTTCCACCCCTTACATCAATCTTTCCGTGGGGATCATCAGGGTTTCGGATTTTTTAACCTGCAAAGGGATATTTTTGTCTATCCCGAAAGGGATATTTTCGTCTCATCTACTGCCACTGTCAGGTGAGTTTTCATATTCATCCATTATTTTTTCTGTCAAAATTCTGATACAATTCGTGGCTTGTGTTTTCCTGGGTACGAGTTTATTCATTATTCTGGTCAACATAGATTTGTCAAGTTTTCTTTGAGGGCTTGTGATATTTTCTCAACTCACTACTTTTTCGATGAGAGTTTGAGCGATCTGGGCAAGCCCTCTTTCTTCCATGGTTATTTTTATGTATAGATATTAAATCTTTATATTTAAATTAGGGTTTATGTAATTTATGGTCAGATGTTTTCCTAGGTACGGGTTTATTCATTATTCTCATCAATATAGATTTGTCAAATTTTCTGTTAAGGCTTGTGATATTTTCTCAACTCACTACTTTTTCGGCCAGGGTTTGACCGATATGCACAAGCCCTCTTTCTTCTATGGTTATTTTTTATGTATAGATATTAAATCTCTATGTTTAAATCAGGGTTTCTGCAATTTTTGGTCAGATGTTTGCAGGAACTTCAGCTATTTTAATATTCTTCACGCTTTTTACCTCACTTTTTACCTCAATTTACTAGACTTTTTTCCTCTACTTGCATGTTTTTTTTTACATATTGTTTTCTTCACTTAAAATAAATCACGGTAAGTTTTCCACTGTGGATACTGTTTTTTAATAACTTTATTACAAGACCACATGAAGTAGAGACAAAGGCAGGTGAGGTAGCAATAACCAGGGCAGCAGTTGGGGTTATTCAGTAGCTAGAGCTAGCTCTAGTTTCTTTTGTTTATCCATCCAATTAAGTAGAATATTCAGACCCACAGCCCACAGCACCCCTTCCAACAGCTTGATAGCCAGATAAAAAAACCAATACTAAGACCCAGTCGAAGAAGCACAAATAATAGTGCTTCTAGGCTTGATGGGCTTGTAAGTCTGGTGGTGGGTAGGTCCATGCTCTCTATCTCAGAAGCTGCCCCAATCTATATCCTATATAATAGATAGGTGCTGGGTAGGAGTTTGACCAATTTAAGAAGGGGTGCTTCTTTCCTTACGTGAACATCAGCTATTTTAATATTTTAATAAATGTGGAGCCCAAATGTTTATGGTCCAGGAAAAGAATAAACCCTTGTATAACCATCCTAATAAATAAGATAAGTAGTACACCTAAAATTCTTCTATACAATAGTAGTAATTGAATCCACCCACTCGAGTTATATTCCTAATTGTCAGGCCAATATGCATATCTCGCTATCCGGTAATAAAAATCAATTTAGAGGCGCGCCTACGGGAGGTCTGAGGAAACCAGTAAATATATTTATGTAATGAATCGATCTGGAACCGAACAAGGGGATGCTGCTGGTTCGGATGCAGACTTTCAAATGCTACCG
The DNA here is from genome assembly GCA_001517045.1 of Pseudotsuga menziesii. Classification (NCBI taxonomy): domain Eukaryota; kingdom Viridiplantae; phylum Streptophyta; class Pinopsida; order Pinales; family Pinaceae; genus Pseudotsuga; species Pseudotsuga menziesii. The sequence goes on from LPNX010708046.1 coordinate 871,876, forward strand.
ATGCAAGCTACTGATACTGTTGGGTCAACAATTGGATTTGGAACAACATTTGCACAGTTCAGCATATGGATCTCCAACTGGATATGGAACTATAACAGGTACTAACGATGGAAAATCTCCCGCACCAAACTCATATAGTAAATGTTTAGTCCCACAGTTGATGGATATGGATAATGCAGTGCTCCTATTGCATTGATTTGTCTTACAAATCTTGTCTATGTGATATTTGTTAATACATCCTATTTTCAACAATAAACTTTCATTATTCCTTGTTAAGAAAAACTAAGTTAGAGTTACTGTCTGTTTTAGAATTTCAAATTAAGTTCTTTTGTGATTGGTTTTCACTTTTTAGTCTGGAGTAGCAAAGCAAAGCATGAGGGTCTCTCTTGTCTTTGTGTGAGAAAAAGAAAGCCTTAATTTATAAAGTGAGTTCTAATTTTTTTAAATTCTAGTTATTTCAAATGTTTATAATCTGCACACAATGAAAATATAGATAACACAGGAAAAGACAAAGGGATGGTTCTGGCAAGTGGTTTGAACATAAATTTTATGGAACTGTAACTTACATCATTTTTGTTATCAATTTATTCATCTACCTATAACCCCTTGTATCCACAAAGTACTCTTGTAAACCCTTGTATCCACAAAGTACTCTTGCTTTCGACTTTTCAAGGTATGATGAGCGTATATGTGTGCATGAGAAAGTCCTTATAAGGGCTTATTAACTCAATGGAAATCCAAATACTCCAAACCAATAGCATGTTTCTTGCTAATTTTGCACAGACATATTCACATTCTAAAAGATGAAATTAAAATCCAGCAAATCTCCCTTTAACTGTTCCACTGAGTATGATTTCAGAAAAGTTGATGCATGCAAAGCAGAGTATAAAATATCTTAAAAGATTTTTGATGCTTGTTTGCTTGTGTTCCAACTTCCAAGTTGAACAACTACAGCAAATTGACATCTTTACAATCTGCACCAAGTGGATATCACAAGTCTATGTTAACAAAATAGGACATCTAATTCATTTTTATCTAGTCTAAAGATCACCTCTTTGCATTCAGTACACTTTTCAAGCATTTAATTTAACCGTCGATATGTTCATACCATGGAAGTATTTTTTATCAACATTGTCACAGGTGGTTGATATGGTTTGAGCTTACATCATTATTTCACTCTCTTTGGAATGTTTGAATTTGTAATAGTAGTATTCTAGGTGTATAAGAAAATATGGTATTCATAGAGTGTCAATGTAAATTGGGATGTCCACTTATTTTGGGAGTTACTGTCTGATATTATGCATTTTTTTCAAGAATCAAGTGGCAGCACAGGATGGTAGACAGGAATATAAATGAAATCATAATTCCTGAAAGAGATCAAGGTGAATGTTCAAATGCAACAGTTGAGATGCAATAGTTGAGATGTTAAAAAGCTAGATTCACATAATTACACTTTAAGAGTCAACGATTCATAGACTTACACTTTAAGAGTCGACAAGTGTGTAAGTATTTTTATTTCCTGGTCATCAATGCTTTATGCTTTTAATTTTATTTGGAGTTAAAAATGGATGAGGTCACAATAATTCTGAAGTTGTTAGGCTCCAATTACTTATATTCTATTACAACTTTTATGATAGCATTCAAAAAAGAAAAGCGTAAAGTGGCAGGAACATTACAATATTATATGTTTGTACTTATTTATTTGTATCTTACTTCAAGGTGTTCGCTGCATGATATCATTACATTTTCTCTATTGCTGAAAAAGACATCATCTTTTTATTTTTTTAAATGTTGTTCTTTCAAATCTGACATGGCTTCACTAGTACAAGTGATCAATTTTTCCACGGCAAAACGTGGCAATATCCACGGAAAAGCGTGGATATTGCCACGTCTAAGTGTTTTTTGTTCCGTGGAAACTATTCCGTCACAATAGAGATGACCCCTAATTTGCGTCGCAAGAGCGACAATGTTCTATATGTCGTTAGATGTCTAAGCCATTGCTATATCCACACCTGGCCGTCTCTGTATCCACGCCTTGCCGTCGCTATAGCCACGCTCTGTACAAGGTTTTTAAAAAATTGCAAATCCAAGACATCGCTATAGCCACGCCTTTTTGTCGCTATAGCCACGCCTTTCCGTCGCTATAGCCACGCTCTATAAAAGGTTTTTTTAAAAATGCAAATCCAAAGCGTCGCTATAGCCACGCCTTTCCGTCGCTATAGCCATGTCGTTCCGTCACTATAGCCACACCTTTCCGTCGCTATAGCCACGCCTTTCCGTCGCTATAGCCACGCTCCGTATAAAGTTTTTTTTAAAATGCAAATCCAAGACGTCGCTATAGCCACGTATTTTCGTCGCTATAGCCACGCCTTTCCGTCGCTGTATCAACGGTTGGTGAAATTTAAAAAAAAAATACTTGCAGCCGTCGCTTAAGCGACGGTATTTGAAATTTAAAATAAAAAAAAATACTTGCAGCCGTCGCTTAAGCGACGGTATTTGAAATTTAAAAAAAAAAAAATTACCTGGATTATCTGCAAAGACATATTTCAGGGTCAAATCTACAGTGAGATGCTCTTAGATTTGAAAACATAACAACGCTGGAAATCTGAGAAATCTTAAGAACATATGCTAGCTTTAAGCTTATAGAGTCTGTACTTGGAACTCTGACAAAGTTTAGAGGAATTGTGAGCAAAGAAAACACAGGGAACCTGATTCTCTCAACTGTATCTTGAACATGCCCCCTGTACATTAATTTTGGATGCCTCTACAGCTTATAGAGTCTGTACTTGGAACTCTGACAAAGTTTAGAGGAATTGTGAGCAAAGAAAACACAGGGAACCTGATTCTCTCAACTGTATCTTGAACATGCCCCCTGTACATTAATTTTGGATGCCTCTCAGTTGCAGTAATGATACTGATCAACCGGCTGAAGAAGGCTTGAAAAGAGTTCAAATCTAAAATATTAGGCCTTACCAGCCTTTACATGTCATTACATTTCTACCTTGGCACCACTTGCTGGGCTTATATAATAGGTGAAATTCATGAGGTTCATATCTTGAAAGAAAGAAAAAATCTTATTTGGAGGCCAATAGCTTTGCATTAATGGTCTATTTCATTTCATCTTTATTTTAAAATATTCGATTTGAAAGTACTACCACATGGCTGAGCCTTGTTTTCAGATTGCAAAAATAAAAATGAGGCTTTTCAGATTACCTTGAAAAAGGTCACAAGCCAGAGTCTAGAAAACCATAATGAACTCCCAAATAAGCCCAAATCCCAAATAAGATGGGCTTATTTGGTATTTCGCCAAATGAACTCCCAAATGGATGCACAGAGGAGGTCGATTGATGGTATAAAAACTGCATGCCACAACAGGATACCAAGCAAGAGGATCTGGAGTGTGAAGTTAAGGAACAGGGGGATCAGTGATACAGAGATGCACTTCAAAATCATTTTAGGCCTGTCTCAGGGCATGCAGTCTCAAAAAGTTCACTCAAAAGGCTCAAAACTGAAGGAGGATGACACTGTTCAGCAAAGATCCATAGCTATCATGGATATTTCTAACTCCAAAGGACCTGGTAATGAAGAGTAGCAGGTGGATGAAGGCTACGGTGGCCATGTCTTTTATTAAGACTCTGATGTTTCTATGTATTTCTCTTCCACTTTTCTGTTTGAACAGTTCATTCAAATTTCAGATATATAGTTGCCAATGTCTTGTGAAACAGCTATATACTACTATGGATGAATTTAGATGAGGAATTTTGTAAAAGATTGAAGAACTCTTTAAAATTGTTCTAAAAGAGGGTGCCTGACAATAACACCCGTCTCCTCGTATGTATTTGGGAAAGAGCATGGAGTATGTTGGTGTCCTTGTTGCATGGGAAATGCCCTTCATCTAAAACCAACAGTCCTGGTCCCTCAAGTAGAATTTGTTGGCAAGATTGTGTCATTTGATTTTCTGATTTTTCACAGACTATACTTGAGAACTGTGAATAACTTACAAGGAGAATACTCTTCTTTTCTTTCCATTCTCTCAACGTCTGAAGCTGGTTGCATCTCAACGTTTCTGCCTTATTGGTTACATCATATAGGTTATAAACAAGGATCTCCTACACTCCCCATTTTTTAAACTCTTTCATCCATGAACCCAAAATGCTTTTGGGTGCTACAATCAGTGGCCTTTCCTCTGGGTACTTAGTCAAAAAACATTGAATAAAGCTAATCATAAGGAATGTCTTCCCTGTTCCTGGTGCATGTGCCAAAATGTAGCCACCAGGTTCTTCAGCTATAAGGTTCTTTTGCAAAAAGGTAAATCCATCAACCTGGTGTGATATCATGTGTTTTTCAGACGGGGATGTAAAACAAGTTTCAATACAGGGGTACTCTGCTCTGAGCTTTTGTAATTAAATGACTCAGCATTGTTGATCCCTAAAATATGCATTTGCAAATGAGTATGCAATCGTGCATCAACCTTTACATTAGTCTCAGACATGTAAATGAAGTAGACTCTAGAATTATATATATAAAGACTCTATATTATAACGGACATCAAAAATGAAAATTATTAAAATGAAACACTAAAACTAAAGCAAAAAACACCACACTATACTAATAATCACATATGAGTTGACAGAGAGCAAATGTACACCATAATTACCGTGTACTACCGATCCATCTGTCAACAAATACTTAACTTTACGTGGATCTGTTTCCCCAAGAGCAGGAGAGAGAGATGATGCTTCTGCCTGAAGCAAAAATTGACGTTGTTGCTGAGAAGACTAGAGCTGATACGAGATACGACATCTCTAGAAGATTTATTTCTCCTGTAATAAACAACCCAAAAAGGAGTGATGTCCAATGTTATTATGGAAATACAATACTCCTTTATACACCATTTCATGATAGGAAATGGGAGGATGGGAGGATTAAGAACATACATTACTTTTTCATAGCATTGCCAGATAATGGGTTATGGAGACTAATGGCAGAAGATGCCTATGGTGCATGTGGGTGTTCCCTAATTCATAGGTGGGAAAATTCTAGGTGTTTTTTTGGGCCCTTTTTGCAGCCCTAAGGAGTAAGTATGGGTACTCCTGGTTTTCTTTCAAACCCTAGATGGCAGTCCTAGGCATACCTAAGCCTTCAAAATGCAACCTGTGCCATTATATCAACATTCCTCTATGAGATAAACAATGTAGTAGCAGTTTGCATCAAAACAACAGTATAATGAATCTAAAATAATCAATAAACATCAAGTTTGTTTAACCTTGGTTTGTACACTTATTATCCGTAAAA
>LPNX010708065.1:1676-16325 GCA_001517045.1 Pseudotsuga menziesii
AAGACAGGTTGGTCCTAAGTGTTAGGGCCATAAAAAATTCTCAAATTTTCTGAGACACTGCTATTACTCCTAGAGTTTCTAAATAAACATTATTTATGCAATTTTTTCATGGGAGAAATTCATTATGTTACTTCATTTATCTCCGTGTAAACCAATGTTTAAGGCACTGGATGCATACCATAATGATGTAATGACCTATTTAGTTATTGGTCTATTGTCATTGAACAAAAATGGAAATACCTTTAAGGTTCGTCAATGTATATTTTGATTTCCACTTGAAAAATCAAATATATTTTTTTGTCGTGTAAAAAAAGAATAAATTTGTCCACAAAATGAAACTTGTCTAAATCAATCTTTGATTTATTGCAATTCACTACCATCATTTTATAATAATGATATTAATCTAATGTTAAGGCCACAACCAATCCCACAAATATGTACATGCCATACACCCCTCCACGTTTAAACCTATAATCTTTTAAAAGGAAACATGTGTTTCAAGTGTATTTTATTAAATAATTGAGAAATTTATGCAATGGAAAACTGTCTCTTAAGCGACACTTAGAAGGAAAACCGTCGCTTAAGCGACACTTAGAAGAAAAACCGTCGCTTAAGCGACACTTAGGAGGATAGCAATTTTAGCGCCGTCGCTTAAGCGACGCTTATGTCCATTATTTCAAAAAAAAAATTAATCTTTCTGATTTTTGGCACGGTTAAAATAAAAAATCCACGCGCCGTCGGAAATAACCGTCGGATTTTGGATCAAAATCTAGTAGTGTGTTGAAAGGTTTGTCATCAAAGATAACTTCATTCATGGATTCTGGAGTGCCATATTATCCATGATCCATTTATAGGAAATAAATCCAATGATTAAACTATTAAAGGCTGTCCCCTACCAAAAAAAAAGGTTAAAATTGCATACGCCAATTGTTAAGAGTTCTCTCCAAATGATTAAGCAATAAATCTATTTTGAAACTTTTTTATAATCATGTTGAGAGATCTCTAGTTTTGTAATAAAAGAGGAATATATATTGAAGGCATACCTCATTTTTATGATATAGAGGACACCTTGATTCCCCTTCTATACCTCTTTTGTTAATATTATTTATAGTGAGTGTTTTTCTATGAGCCAAATAATTGTTTTTAAATTTGACATAACATATGGTACTGAGACTTTCTTTGTGTCTACGAGAAATGTGGAAATTGATTACATATGATATTTTTTTGAGCTTGAGGTAACATTATATTTAAGGGTGCTTGTTAAAAATCAATTTAACACCCTTAAGATATGAAGGCTTGAAGACCAAGATTTCAGAACAATTGAGAGGTTTAATCTCTCATATGACCACTGCTTCCATAAAGGAATAAATATGTGAAGACAGATGTTTCTCTAGAGAGTCCAATTCCATGACCAATTTAGGGACGAAATATAGTTTCTATAACTTATATAGTGGAAATAATACGTAACATGTGTATTAATTGTCATGAAAATCCTAAAAAATCAAGTTAAATGCCTCAAAAACTATGAAAAGTGGGTCTTTTGATGAAAATAATTTTTTTTTTATGAAACAGTTTAGTCCCACATTCATGTTTGGAAATTGATTGAAAAAATACCAATTCTATATAAGAAAGGAATATGAGGTAAAGTAAATTACACAAAGTGAGAATAAAGGCATGTTGGAGGAATCGAAGGCTAGAAATGACATTTCTACTACAAAGGATTTTGGGAATCAAGGGAATGGATGGTAAAGGAGTGAGTCTAATAAAAAGAGAAGGAAGGAACCTTCATGGATTGTAATTATTTCTTAATTTGCATCTAATATGAATCAATTCAGTCTCCCCCCCCATTTTGAGCTTGAATTTTGAGATAAACCTAGTTTTCAATTCAAGAATTGGTAGATATATTTTAAGTTTTTAAAACTTTTTCAAGTTCATAAAGGTAGAGCTAGAGGTAAGTAACTAGAAATAAAGATACTAATGGAGGACGAAAGTCCATGGATTCTCAAGAAAAAGGATCTATTACAAGTATCATGCTTCAAGAGGTTCTTTCCTTTCTTCCTCCCCTCTCTACTTTTTGGAATTGCGTAGAAATATCAAAGGAATGTTGATTATTGATTGTATTTATGTCAATTAGGACTCACCCACCTATAGTAAGGATATATATTGTTGTATATTACTCCTTGCTATAATCTATACTAACATAATGAAGACTCTGTTGGGGATCTTGAGGTTTTAATGATTGATTTTTTGTATTTGCCTCATTTTTTGGTGTTATTTCCTTTATATATTTATATTCATGATTAAATTTTGTCATTAGACATCTTAATTCAAGTTAAGAGTCTAAAACCATCCTAGATATACCTTTAAATCATCAATTTTGAGTGAATTTGGGTTGGGATCTTCAAGATTCTCGAATTTAGTAGGATACCACACCTTGATAGATTACATAGAGAATCAGCATTGGGGGGGTGCATTTTTTACCTTTCTAGGGAGATCTAGTGACACTTCCTGTGTTAAAATTCCAAAGCATCCATTCCAACACGTGAAATTCACAGGATCTTGAAAACTTTGGAGCTAGAATTCTCAAATTTTGACAATTTTGATTGATTCTTTCTATTATAGATGTCTTATGAATCCTATAAAAAAGTTTTTAGAGTTTAATTTCATCTAATTTGAGTAATAGTTGGGGATCCTTTAGAATTTTAATCATTGGTGTGCTTAACTATCATAATTTTCAATAATTAGGAATTGCAAACCATTATTTTAGGCCTATATTTAGGGATGATTATGAATCTTGCAGAGTAGATGACAATAGCGACATGCTAGGACCTACCAAGAGAAGATTTGAAGAAATTAGGAACAATTTCAATTGAATTTGGAAGTCCTAGAAAACTCCTAAAAATATAGGAAAATCACTTTAATTAGTAATTTTTTTTTTACTTTTGTTCAAGTTTTTCTTTACAAATATTGCTAAGATATGAATGTTTTGGAGATACTCAACATTTATCCTTTATTTCATTATTAATTGTTGAAATTTTATTTTATTTGGTCACTTAAATCACTTGTTTGCATATGAAAAATTATCAAAAATTGAAGAACATGACACATTGTTTCATTTTAATGAACCTTTAGGCCATAAATTTTGAGTTGCAAGGAATTGTTGACCTGACGCACACCTTGAAATGATCACTATTACAACTTTAGAACCATCAATTAAATAAAATTCATAATTCTTTTTCAAAAATTTGGACCTCTCACCTGAGATGAATTCAAAAAATTATCCCTCCAAAACATAAGAAAATGGCTTAATCAAGTAATTTTTTTTCTTTTGGATAGATTAATTTGAATTTATTGAAGCACAATTAGAGGATTTTTTTGTCATTCTCAAATTTCTATTTGATCCCTACGTATCCTCTTCACTCACACTTTCAAGTGATCTTGTGAATGAGAAACAAGGATCTCAAGTGTAATAGTCTAGTTTTTTTGTTGAGCATAATTTCGATCCCTGTGTATCCTCTTCACTCACAATTTTGGGTTATCTTGTGAATGATAAACATGGATCTCAAAGTGTAATAATGTAGGCTTTGTTTTTGAAGCATATCTTTTCCGAGCCCTACATATCCTCTTCACTTGCATTTTTGGGTGGTCGTGTGAATGAGAAACATGGGACTAAAGTGTAAAAGTTTTAGTTAATATAGTTTCAAAAGGGCTTTGCGTATCCTCTTAACTTGCACTTTTGGGTGATCTTGTGAACAAGAAACATGGATCCCTTGTGTAAATATTCAAAAGCAATTTTATGTTGAGTTAATTGTTGAACAAACCTTAAAAGTTTACTAATAATTCAAAGAAAGACAAATTTCATCAAAAACTCAAAGACTCATTAAGATTTGTGCATCTCCTTTTACAATCCATTGAACATTCTACTTGATTTAGGGAGACTTATTTTTAATAAATTGAAAAGTTGGAAACACATGCATGTTTGAAAGAATATTGAAGAAACCCCTTACCTTGGTTTTAGTGTAAGAACTTAATTGAATTAAAGGGTATATTTAATAGCATTTATGCATTGGATTGGTTCAATATTACGAGTCACAAACACCATAATTTTTTCCATCAATCCTTGAAACTAAGAAAATTACCTATAAAAATAATGCTTAATCTAGAATCAATCAAGATTCTATTGTCGATATATCCAACAATGTTAGAATAAGGAAATGGATTAGGGTTGAGAGTTAACACTCCAAAGCCACATAAATCTGAAACTAGTATTGATTAAAGAGAAATCAAATCCTTTAGTAGCAAAGAGTGCATGCAAGGAAAGCGCTTCTAACACATGTTTTAAGAACGAGGTCAATCTGAATTAGTAAGGGTAGTAGCCCCGCTATTTCTTATTTGGTGGGATATGACCACATTATGTTAGAATAATGAACCCATATTTACCCACATTTGACATTAATTAATCATTTTTGTCTTATTACCTAGATTCCTAGATCCCATTATATGCTAGTTGTCTTCCACTTGTCCTAGAAGTCAACACATGCTAAAACGAGGTCATGGAGCACTTGGGAAACATCCTGGAAACCATTTTTAGCAAGTATTATTTTATTCCTAGTTACTAAAGTGCATTTCTTCTTTTTCTAAAAATTGCCTTGATTTACAATAGATTTAAGGCAAAAGGAAAAGCTAGTCTAGGTGTAACTGCCTTGTTTTTTTCCCACATCATCCTCCCTCCTTTTCTCCAAAAAAAACATGAATGAGTTGTATTTCCATCACTATTTATATTTCCCACTTTTTTTAGTAAATTCATGAGCATATTCATAGATTTGGAAACTGCTTTATGCACGTATGGGGGATTTGACTAGTTTTAGTAAGCTCGCTTTTTGACCAATTCGGATAGCATCCTTATGCTTTCAAACCACTGATGTAATTATATATTTTATCATCCTATTACTTCATAAGGTTTCATATTGTACACTTACTCAATATATATTAGTGTTATGCTCCAATTTCAGTCTCTTTTGGTGTGAATTTTGCATGTTTGATTAGCAATTTTGTGAGTGTAATTGTTATATCACTTGGGTTCAATTTCCAGATGGTATCAGAGCCTTTTTAGATCAATTTATCTCCTTCTATATTAATATTGTAGGTTAAACATCTTGATTGGGAGCACATTCTGCTGACTGGAGGGCATAGTTACTCAGCTATGGACCAATCTCAGAAGATCATCTTGACTCCATTCAATTTATTTGAGTGGAAAGATGAGATGGAGATATTTTTGAGAGAGAAAGGTCTCTATAGGGTTACCATGGAAAATGAGGTAGATCCTAATGCAGATGTAGAGAAAATTAAATGTAACAACATGAGGGATGAGGCCTATGGTCTTTTATGTTTGAGCATTTCAAGATACCTCCTCTTTCATCTTAATGGATTGACATAATCTAAGGAGGTTTGGGAGAATCTTGTAGATATTTTTGGAAATAAATATGAGATGAGAGGACATCAAATAGAGAATGAATTTATCTCCTTGGGTCCTAATAGCTTCGAATCATTGCAACTCTACTTTTCCAAGTTTAAGTCCCTCGTTTTGCAGCTAAAACGGTGTGGGATCGAAAAGAAGGAAGAGAAACAAGTCTTTTCCATACTCTATAATATTGGTCCTTACTAATTAGTGTTTTTTTTGACCTTCCATGCCACCAAGTTGATAGCATGAGCCTGGAATATGCCTAAGCTTCCAGAGTTCATGGAATCCCTCACCCAGGAGCAAGATAAATTGGTGATGATGGGCACCATCAAACCTTCCAGAGAACAAGATTTGGTTTCTATAGATTCAAGGGTGGATTCAAAAGGAAAGAAAAAATCTAAAAATCCACCTGACCAAAAGAGAGACAAGTCAAAGTCTCAAGAGGAGCCCCAAGGCTCTAAGAAGAAATTCCAGAAGAAAAAGAAAAAAGGAAAAATGATCAAGTGTGCATAATGCATTAAGGGATATCATCATGAGAGCTCTTGTATGAAGAATAAAATTGACATGTTGAACCAAATATTGGAGAATAATAACATCTCCCTTCCTGATTTCTCAAAGAAGAGGGAAGGAGGATCAAATTCAGAAGATAGAGAGAGAGTACATGCCTTGGTTGCTGGCACATCAAGCTAACCTAGCTTCATAATTGATTCGGGAGCTTCTAGACATATGGTTTCGACAAGGGAGACATTATCCTCTCTTGAAATTTCTAAAGGTCCACCTATTGGAGTATCGGGTACCTCCACATGGTATAACCGCCGCACCTCTGGGAATATAAAACAAGTGGTTTAACCACCACTCCTGGAGATAGGGCCTTGTGATTGGTTTCAAATGTTAACCAACATCTACAAGTTTTTGTGTAATGGAAAACCTTACATGGTATTATATCAGAGGTCTCAGGTTCAATTCCCCTGAGCTACGCTAGAGGCAGGGTGTTGGAGTATTGGGTACCTCCACATGGTATAACCATCGCACCTCTGGGAATATAAAACAAGTGGTTTAACCACCACTCCTGGTGATAGGGCCTTGTGCTGGGTTTCAAATGTTCACCAACATCTGCAGGTTTTGGTGTAATGGCAAACCTCAAACCACCAATAGTTTTCGGAGATGACTCTCTCACTGACAGTTTGGGGGAGGGTAGGATTGATCTTGACCATGATAATTTCAATAATGCGTTGTATGTTCCAGGTCTTGCCTCTAATCTCTTGTCAGTCTATCAAATGACTCACACTAGGTCTCCAAAGAAGGTCATCTTCTCCCCTAATGAAGTTGAAATCACTGAGATTTCGAATGGTAAAGTCATAGCAAAAGGTGTTTTTGATCACACTTCGAAGGTATACAAGTTTTCCCATTTTCTACCCTCTCAAACCGCTCTGCTTTTCTTACTCATGCTAATGAATCAAGCAAGATTTGGAATTAAATATTTGGCTATATGAACTATAAGTATATTTTTGACTTGAGTGAAAAATATATGGTCATAGGTTTACCAAAGATCAAGCTTTCTAAGGGAGTCTATCAAGGTTCTATCCTAGGAAAACACCCAGAGCACAAGTATAAGAGAGCTAGTCATGAGAGAACCTTTGCACCTCTTGAGTTGATCCACATTGAAATTTCTGGTCCATTCCCTCATATTTCCATGAGTCAATCCAAATATGCACTCACCTTCATATATTATTTTTCTAGTTTTTGTTGGGTCTATTTCCTAAAGCACAAGTTTGAAGTTTTTGACCTCTTCAAGTATTTCGAGCCTTGGTTGAGAACCAGTCTGGGAGGAGTCTCAAGATCCTCATATATGAAAATGGTGGTGAATATGTCAAGTATGAGTTCATTCAGTATTTCAAATATGTAGCTATCCAGATGCATCATTCGATCCCTTACACACCATAGCAAAATGGTGTTGTTGAGAGAAAGAACATATCATTGAAAGAGATGGCAACTTGCATGATGGAGGCTAAAAATTTTCCACCAAATTTTTTGGCCGAGGCTATAAAAAATGCATCCTACATATAGAATAGGGTTCCTCATAATCATATTGATGGTATTACTCCTTTCAAATCTTGGAGTGGGCACAAGCCAGATGTGACCCATTTCAGGATTTTTGGCTCAAAGGCTTGGGCTAGAATTCCAACTGAAAAGAGGAAGGCTTTGCAACCCCAAAGCTGAGAGTGCCTATTTGTTGGGTATTATGAATATTCAAAATGGTACAAGCTGATAAAGTTGAGCACTAAAAAATATTTCATTGAAAGAAGTGTTTAGTTCGAAGAAGAGCCTTTAGCAGCAGTTGAAGTTGGAGAGTCCTCTTCATCACCAGAACAATTGATTATAAGTGAAGAGACTAATGAGTTTTATAATTCTGATATGTATTATAATTATGATATAATTGCATATCCTAACAGTCCTACAAGACCAAAATGGGTAGAAAATACCATTCATGCAACTGGGGAACTAGCTGGAAATCCTAATGACACTAGGAGGAATAGATCTCAATTTGAGAGTGCCCTTTGTGTGAAAAATCCTCTATTTGATGAGAATTTCTATATGATGGTTGAATCAGATCCATATACATATGAATATGTAGCACATTCTCCCATATGGAAAACAACAATGAAAGAATAATTCAGATCGCTCCAGAAGAACAACACTTCGGAACTGGTTGATCTTCTCCCAGGGAGGAAGCTAGTTCAGTGTAAGTGGGTATTCAAGACTAAGTATTCTGCTGATTGTTCACCTTTGAATTATAAGGAAATATTGGTATCCAAGTGCTACTCACAAGTACATGGTATTGAATAAAATGAAACATTTTCACCAGTGGAGAAGATGGACTCCATAAGGCTAGATCTAGCCATTGCAGCTTCGAAGCAGTGGGAAGTACATCACATGGAAGTGAAGTGTTCTTTCCTAAATGGATATATCACCGAGGATGTTTACATGAAGAAACCTGAAAGGGTTTGTTTCTAATCCATGTTTAGTGTGTAGGTTAAAGAAATCATTGTATGGGCTCAAGCAAGCCCCCAGGGCTTGGTATGCCAAAATTGATGGCTTTTTGCTGTCATTGAGTTTTGTTCGATAGAAGTCTGATACAAATGTTTATTTGAAGATGATTCATGGTTCCTTGATGATTATTTTTTTATATGTGGATGACCTACTGATTATAGGAAGTTCAAAGAAAGAGATTTCCTTCTTGAAGGATGCAATGAACCATGAATTTTCCATGGAATATTTGGGATTGTTGAGTCAATTCTTGGGTCTCGAAATTGATCAATACCAACATGGAATAAAAGTTCATAAGTCCAAGTATTCTTCAGATTTGCTCATAAATATCAACATGAAATATTGCAAGCCAAGCAAGACTCCATTCCTTTCAGGAGTTAATCTTGAAGAAGCAGGTTCTTCTCTTATGGTAAATAATACACTGTATAGGTACTTGATTGGGTGTTTGATTTATCTTACACACAATAAACCTGATTTATCTTATGAAATTAGTGTGGCTTCAATATACATGGATCATAATCATATGATCCACTTGAGAGAAGCCAAGAGGATCCTAAACTTTGTTCAAGGAACATGAACTCATGGGATATTCTACAGAGAAAAATATGATGTTGATTTGGTTGGATTTATTGATAATGATTGGGAAGGTGACAAAACATATCAAAAGTATACATCAGGATATGTGTTCATTCTTGCAAAAGGACCAATTATCTGGTCAAGCAAGAAGCATAATTCCATAGAACTCTCATCTATAGAAGCAGAGTATAGAGTAGTTGTAAAGGCAGCAACTCAATGTTTATGCTTGCAGGGGATACTTGGAGAATGTGGCTTCAAATGAGAGTTTTCAACTATTATCTACTGTGATAATAAAATCACCATTTGAATATACAATGATCCAATTCAGAGACAACAAACCAAGAACATTGAGATCCATATTCACTACATTAGAGAGCTTGTGCATGATGGTACCATTGTTCTACTCTTCTGTGCATCTTCAGAACAAGTAGCAAACATATTCACCTTCAGCAATATAAAATCAATACTGGGGATTTCTTATCATGCCATGAAGCATTATTGATGACAATATTTCCAAATTTTGTTTCATGTCCATGTTTAAGGGAGGATTTTTCCCGCTGGGTTTTTACCTCTTTCCTTGGTTGTATGGACAAGCAGTATGTAAAGGGTGACTAAGCCTTGTTGCTAGGTCCTATATTTTTATAATATTTAATAATAAATTCAGGCTTAAGGGGGGGTGTTAGAACAATCAACCCAAAAAATACCCAAATTTGACATTAATTAATCATTTTTGTCTTATTACCTAGATTCCTAGATTCCATTCTATGCTAGTTATCTTCCACATGTCCTAGAAGTCAACACATCCTAAAAATGGGTCATGGAGAACTTGGGAAACATCATGGAAACCATTTTTATCAAGTCTTATTTTATTCCTAGTTACTAAAGCGCATTTCTTCTTTTTCTGAAAGCTTTCTTGCTTTACAGTAGATTTAAGGCAAAATGAAAAGCTAGTCTAGGTGTAACTTCCTTGTTTTTTTCCCACATCATCCTCCCTCCTTTTATCAAACCAAAAGAATGAATTATTTTTCTTTCCATAACTCTTTATCTTTCCCACTTTTTTTAGCAAATTCATGAGCATCTTCATATATTTGGAAACTTCTTTATGCACCTATGGGGGATTTGACTAGTTTTGGTAAGCCTGCTTTTTGACCAATTCGAATAGCATCCTTATTATTTCAAACCACTCATGTAATTACATATTTGAGCAGCCTATTAATTCATAAGGTTGGATATTTTACACTTACTCAATACAAATTAGTTTTATGCTCCAATTTCAGTCTCCTTTGGTGTGAATTTTGCATGTTTGATTAGCAATTTTGTGAGTGTAATTGTTCTATCACTTGGGTTCAATTTTTTCACATTAAATTATTTCAAAGAAGTGAAAATTACTCAGGGTGAAATCACTTTCTTGAGATATATTGTCTATGTGAGTTATCCTATACTCACAACTATCATTCCTAGCCACTGATTATGAAGTAGTAACCATAGTTTCGTTTCCTAGGGAATCACCCAAGTTGTTGTAAGTGGGGAACACTTGAAACACCTAAGATAGAAACAAGGTTGTTTGAGATCCTTGGGAGTGTGAGTAGGCAATAGATAACACTTTCTCCTTTGGTGATTGAAGAACAATGTAATTTTTTTCTCATACCTTCACTATTTAGTAATTACTGAGGATTGAGGTCCCTTAGGAAATGCTAGTTTTGGAAGGTGTTAAATTTGAGAACCATAGATATACATGTAAATATGAGATATATTGGAAAGGAATTATCCAGTGGAGTAATTAGTATCAATGTACACTGAGAAAATAATTCACGACACAAATTTCATATTAATTGGACAAGAATTTCTCACATAATCACAACATTAATCTTCATTCATTAATCAGTAATACAATGGTAGTACAAAAAATAGAATTCAAATACTATGGATAGGATTCAAATCTACCAACACTAACTGATTGTTTTAGCTAACTCAATGTGGAAAAATCATAGCTAGAGCTCACTAGTTGAACTCCATATGTCTAAATTAGTCTACAATCAGTTAACTGATGAGGTAGGTGGACAAAAGGCGCCACACTCCCCGTATGCATGCAAAATTGGTTCTAGGATAATTGATAGGGATCTAACTGAAATTAACTAGAGGATAACTCAACATAATGGCTTACCCACCACAACCAATTGAAGGTGACTTCTGGTGGCACCCAGAGTGGGATCCTATAATGTAGGGAAGTTGTCCTAAAGGCACATAAACTCATGCATGAAGATGCGGTAAGTGGTAGATAACCCCTATATGTGTCCCCCATACTCTAGTACAATGATAATAACTTCTTAAGTTAGTAAAAATGACCAAATAGACTATATTGGACAAAGGAGGATTAATTAATCCTAGCAGAAGGGCCTCTAAATCCAAATTTTCACTCAACTCTGTTTTGTTTTAAATAAGTTTGCTTGTTGTTTCCTTAGGATGTTTTTAGTTGAGTGGACACTTTGTTTTTGTTGAGTCTATATTGCCATTAGAATTGTTTTATTGTATTTTCAACATATATTACACTTAAACAAAAAAATCTAAAAAGTTAAACATCAAAGTGGTTTCTCTCCCAATCTTCCATTCAAGGCGACACCGAGGTGAGTCACTAGAATTTGAAGGCCCCACTAAAACACATACATGAATGTCATGAATACAAAAACCAAAATCATGTAAATTTGAGACTGAACTAATTTTAAATTCAATTAACAACAATAGAGAAGAACAACATCAACCTAATATTGAACCATCTATAGAAACATTTTATAATCTTGCTCCATTTGAAATTGAAACATTAGAATACCATACAGTTGATATCTCTAATCCACCTTTAAATCTTTCAGACCCAGTAATACTTGATATAATTGAGTCATTGAATAACATTAACCCTCTTTTCACATATTTTAATAACATTCAAAATCCTACACACAACCCTTTGGATTCTTTAGAATGTTAAGGGACCATACTAATGCAATCCCAAATGGTTGTTGGAGGAAATAATATCTCCATTTTGAACTCAATGTCAATCCCAATAGTTAATATAATTTTAACTAGCATAAGTTCAATCAACACTTCAGCACTAGTTGGTACAGTTCTAGGTTCCAATCCTAGAAGTACATCCACTTCATTTGTAAGTATCCCTACTGGAGGGTGTTCCTTAACAAATATGGATTTCCCATATGGTGGGGCTTATCAAGGTAAAAACATACAAGGATTTAATCCAAATCCTTATGATTTACCCAAAACATATCCATGTTCCACTTCTGGCAGAAACTTAACACCATGGAATGGTAATATTCCTAGTGGAAATAATGGATCTTGGAACATAAATGACAATTGGAGTAATCCTACACAAATGGGTGGAAATTTATCATGGGATTATCCTCCTATGCATCCTAGAATAATGTGTGGGGGTTACCTTACACTCCTAACAACCACTATGTCAGGGGGATCCACCTATCAATCCCATTCCACAAGGGAGTGGTCAGGTATAGGAAGTAAGCAATCTTCCTAGGTCCTACCCCCACAAGGGGGAAACCCACCTTGGAATGATTCTCAAGAACAAGGAAAATATGCTTGGAATGGTCAATTCCTAGGAAACTATCAACCTTGTTGGGGTCTACCTCCACAAGGGGGAAATTCACCCTTCAATCTCATCCCACAATGGAATGGAAACGTTATAGGGAATAATCATAATTTTTGGGGTATTCATTTTCAAGGAGGAAATCCACCTTAGAACACTAATCAAACCAAAATACATTGGAACCAACAGGCTCCACCCATGTACCAAACATTTGCAATGACACTAATCAGATCATCATTTAAAGCCGCATTAAATTTATTGGATTTATTCTGGATGACCAATGATCCTATTCTACACATGAATGGGTGGTCAACCATACCAGCCAACTTACTTTGGACATACGCAAATTTGATGGATGACTAGAGTATGTTCCTTCAAATCAAGTGATGACATTTCATTTATGGCATTCATCCAATTCCCTAGTTGATGATAGTATTAGATTTTGGTTGTTTTAGTGGACCCTCACGGGAACTACTGTTAAATGGTATATAGAGTTTCCTTATAATATGTTCACATATTTTTCATCTGTATCCATGGTCTTTTTGACAGATTTTCAATTTCCTATCTGTTATGAGACTACTACATAACTTCTAAATTCGCTTAGGAAATCCACTTCTACTTTCATATCTGATCATATAAATGACTTGAGGAGGCGTCGAAGCATTACTAAAGAAGAAATCCTAGATCAATTCTTAGAGGATTGGTTCTTAAAATCATTATTTCCTACCCTTTCTAAACATGTATACTGTTGGAGACATTTACCATCATATTCACTCTTTCGGTCAAATTGGCCTAGTTAAACCACTATCCTAAGTTTAATTGACATCATTGGAGCATTAATTACCACCATCCCAGTCATCCTCGCGCCTACCTACAGTCAAGGAGGCTAACTTAGCCTTCCCTACAGTCAAGGAGGCTAACTGGAGCACTCCAGGGGTGATCTGTGTGACATTAATGCACCTGCATGCTAACTGGTGGTTACTTTCAGTTCAACCAATCAGTTACAGTCAGTTAAGGCGCCTCCATTCATTAAATATATTATTTAATGATTATTTAATGATTATTTTATTATTATTTAATGAACTGGAGCTAACAAGGCGCCTTCACCAACTTCTGATGGTCAGTTCAGCTTCAGTTAACCTCATCAAGGTTTATTGGAGTCATGCAGTACTGGCACTTGATGGTTGGTTGCTATGACATGTGTTTGATCTCTTTCAGTTGAGATTAAGTCATTAATTGCACTCCAACTTCAGTTAGGGACTGGTGAGTCAATTAGTATTTTTGTCAAGTGGTTAACTGAGTGAGATTGCATGGCAAAGAGTCAGTTAAACTAGACTCACTTATGGAATTCGAATTGTTCCCTTAGGCATTCGAATTCTTCATGGAGTTAAGCCATTACTCTTGCATGGGAATTGTAACCCTTTATTGTTTATAAAATATACAGAGAGGAAACCATTTCTGGTTCCGATTATTGCCAATTCATGAGTAATTTGTTAATAATTCTTTGATGATTTTGATTCCTAGTTCCTAGATCATGTGCAAGAATTAATATGGTATCAGAGCTCACGGCGGGACGAAGATCAATTTCTCAAGAACAAGTCATGAAGTGTGAGCAATAGCTCAATCTCTTTATTCTGCCCTTTATGTTTTGATTTTCAGGTTTCTACAGGTGAAGCATTCGCTACAAGCAAATCCAGATGGCCTCCTCAGCCTCCTCAGTGCCTTTGTTGACTCCATACAATTTCCACACATGGAAACTCAAAATGGAGCATCAGCTGAAATGCAAAGGACTCCACAGAGTCACCATGGACACTGAACCGGAGCCTGGATCTGCCATAGAAAAATCAAAATTCTTTAACAAAAAGGATGAAGCCTTCGGTTTCTTATGCCTCTCTATTTTCGATGATCTTCTCTTCCATCTTACGGATCTGAATACACCAAAAGAAATATGGGATAA